>OW285195.1:8710390-8902457 GCA_935421135.1 Bugulina stolonifera
TTCTGATGTGAAAATCAGCTAATTAATTAATTAATATTATAGTTTTCCACAGCAAGTACAACAGCCCTTATTTGAGACTAAATGCGCTAATAGCATCACTTTTGGTTTGGCCAGAGTAACAAGAAATAATCTATGCTCTTCAATTTGCATTGCTTTGTAGCATATGCTTAGCATCTTGTCCTAATACTGCAATTTTACAGCAATCTAAATCTTGCACTATACAATAATTTTATACCGCTACTAACATTATACTGTTTGAAAACTGTAGGTTGTTACATGGATTTTTGCCCCTTATTTACATGTACATGTGCATGTAGATTAGCATTCATGTTGAGATGGAACCCTTAGCGCTTTCTGTACTTTCACAGGTCTAATAAGTTGATACTAATTTGTAATGTACATGTATTACATAACAGATAGCTGAAGAGGTGAATGAACTGTAGGGGGAGCAGACAAATTCATAGGCCTAGACTTGGTTCAACTGCTATAGACATAACAGCTGGAAGCACATTGTACAATGTAAGTTCAATCCCTTGCATAATTTTCAACAATCTCACAGTTTACCCAGCTATGGTAACTTTTTCACTCTTGACAGCATTTTATGAAGGTTTAAGGAGTGTCGCTAATCTCCCATAGAGATGCTATTTGGACAACTTTATGGAAAAATGTTGCTGCAGCAAAAGACAAGTGAAATGTTCTGTATTTTAGATATATGAAAAGGGAATTCGCTCTGCTCAAGAGAACCGTCACCAGTGATGAAAAAGATGCGGAGGCCATGGGTGAAAGAAATCCAAAACTATGTAATTGTACATTGACTTGGTTATCAAAGCTTTTAACTGGTGTTACAAGACAGTGCCTTAAAACTGTTTTAATAAACTGTATAATGTGGTGACCGGCTGCCCTTGACACTGAGGCCGCCCTTGACACTGAGGCCGCCTTTGACACTAACGCCTTTGACACTAACGCCTTTGACACTAACGCCTTTGACACTAACGCTGCCCTTGACACTAACGCTGCCCTTGACACTGACCGCAGTAAGACCTACCAGACAGCTCTATGTTAATCTGTGTCTGTGACAGGACACTAAGCAGGCCAGGCCAAGTGGTTAGATGGCTATCATCCATATTAATCTATTATGTAATTGTTATGCAATAATCACCCATTATCTTATCTGTGATATTTATATTATTATACTTACTTGTGTATTCTCGTCTCAGTACTACAGAGTATATAAGAGGACAATTTCATTGTACAAAGGATTCATTGTTATACCTAGATAGTGTTTTTCACACAATACACTATTCTACTTAAACTACTAAATACCACTGAATAGTTGATCTGGGAGCACATAGGATAGCAGCAAACCCAGTACCTACTTGGGTGGCTTGAACCAATAAGAAGTTATCATCTCTCTACTCTTACAAGTTAGCAGTGGCTGGCCTGTGGCGCACAGCCATTACAATAATGTTTTATTATTTCACTTTATGATAATTACATCACCCAATGATGCAATGTTTCCCAACTACAGGTTATAGGGTGCCCAACACTACAACATTAACTAATGCAACAGTATCACTAAAATGCACAATAATTAACATTGCCAAACAGAGTGAATTTTGCTCTTGAACGTAGGCACAATCTCATTCGCTAGCTGTTCATTGTTAGTAGGAAATAGCAGTTCATGTAGTTAGACCTTGGTGTATTAGTAGTTGTCCTCTCTTCACACACTGACCATCACCAGTACAGAAAACACCCAGCCTTGCATGTGCATTGTCTACTGGGCACTCATTAGCTATTTATTGTAATTATAAATTAGCCTTTCTCAGCCAGTTATGTTCAACTTCTACCAGCAAAACACAAATGGTGAGAGAGAGGACAACTTCTATTTACAACAATTCTCTGATGAATGAACAAAATCTAGGAGTATCAACTTGATATACATGTTGCAATTCTAACTAAATTTGTAATCTAAATAATAATTATTCTTCAGGAGCAAGGGCCTTCATTTAATAATGATCATAGAGAGAAGTTATCCTCTCACTTTCCATCTGTCTCCTACTGGTAGAAATGAAACAAAATAGATTGAGAGAGGACGACTTCCAACTGCAATCAATAGTTTTGTGCCTATGAATTGTATTTCTCCAAAATACATTCAATATCAATAAAGAATCTTCCTGAGAAAGGGTTAAGTTATGATTTCATATTTTTATGTGTAGCCTATTCACAATTCACTGTATTATAAATTATATTCTATAAGTCTGTGTGCATCTAGTATGTACATGTAGGATGAAGCTCCCCGTCTGTATTCTTCAACCAAAACAAGAGCAGCAACATCACAGCAAAACAGGTTAAAATGACAGCTCAAGAACTCTCTGTTTAGGTTTTGGGGCACCACTGTTAATGCTGGGTTTAATGGGCAGTGACTGAAGAGCAGTAGTGAAAATGTGGTGAAATCATACACCACCATTAATAGATGAGAAACAGCTAAGCATGTGATACATGTACATTGTACATCTACCATGTACGTAAATGTACATGTACAATGTATATGAAATGACATTCTGTCCCATCCTTACATTGCACTTGCACTGTATTGAGAATATTAAGATTATGTGATGTGCATGTAGACAGGTGTACAATTATACATGTCATATGAAAGTTAATAATATTAAATATTTTAGCTTCTCAATTTGAAGTGTATTGTACCAAATTGCAATACCTGCTTGAAAGGGCTGCAGTTGCACTAACACATTTACCTACGTGGTACTATTAGTTAGAGTAGGCTAAGGCATGAAAGTACATGTCATTCCTTTCTCTTGCACTACCTGTTGCCTTGCTTGCAAATAATTGAGAACGGGGAAGTACTAACAGCAGTTGGTCTATCAATATTATTACATGTAGTTCAACAAAGGTGGCCAGGGCTGATCCCTGCTCCTCTTTGATATACAGTATATCTACAATTTATTAGCCACAGGGGCCCTTGTGACATGTGTTCTGCACTTTTTCTCTCTGCCTTAGAGATCTTTGTTGTTGTTGAGACAATGAGTTGAAGAATTACATACCTACATGTTGGATTATAATACTCTTAAACATTAAATAACAACACCAGATCTCTCAAAATGTTTTACATAATATACAATGTACTGTACATGTACATGTTGTATAACATGTACATGTACATCACATATTGTTCATAATAAGAGTCATGTACTAGCAGTGTACATGCATAATATAAAACATACTGTGTACAATTATCTAACAATCTAACAGACTATCCAAACTTATGTTCCCTGCAGAACCGAAGCAATTAGGGTAGTTAGAATAGACAGACAGAGCCGAATCTATCACACAGATCATAACCATGTAAATGTGAGAGACATACGTACATTGTATATCGGACATAATAATTATTCTAGTGAGACCAGCAGCAGTAGGTCATACATAAACAAAAGATTGAAGGTTCTCTCAGTGTTTATTTTAGCATATTGTATAGCTTCAGGTTGTGTACTACCCATGAACGCAATTTTTAGTACATTCTTCCAGCAGACAACGACTAAAGTAAGCCTAATCTACCAAGAATACCTACATGTACATGTTGATCAATCCATTAAAACAACAGAAAAATAAAATTATAGATGTCACATACATGTAAAGAGAATACAACTTCAGTTCAGAATATACAAATGTACATGTGCATGTATCTTGCTAGCAGCTCTAAGAGGAACACCATGGATGCATGAACGCAATACCATACATGTACATGTATATTATGTAAGTTACAAAAATGTGGTAGGAGATGCACTGTTTTTGTAGCAACTGTGTTTACTCAGCTGTGTAAAAGAGAGGGCAACCATTAGTGTAGATGGGACATACTGAAAACCAGCATCTAATATTATACTTGCTTTCTGTAGGAGGCTTTCAATTATTTCATGTATATATTTAGTAGTTGTCCTCCCTCCTCCACAGCTGAACAATTGCAGTATACATACACGTAGCTGCTGACGCGTGCATTGTAAATGATATTCGTACTAATAGTAGTTGGAGCACTTTTGTACTTGGTCAAATACGCATGTTAAATCCACATAATTTAACACTTGGATGTTTTATTCCCTGCATAACATTTGAGAGAGGGGAGACAACCCAGAAACATTGTGAAAAATAGCACATGCATTAGCCCAGAAGCCTATAGCATTGACACTTGTATCATAGTACTGCTGTGTCATGATATTTAACAACATTATCAACTATAGCTTGGCTTCTGGAGTCTTGTTATGCTCCTATTGTAGAATGAACTTGGTAGAAATACTTTACTTACATGTACGTCCAGAAAGACTGATTCTAGAAGCACTTCAAATTTAAATTGGTTATGAACTCATGATCATGACTTGTGAAGAAGTCACTAGTGGTTTGGGCTAGGATTGGCATTGTTTGTACACCATAGTAGCGTGAAAAAATAAACTCTGCTTTCCTTAATGCTCTTTCACAGAAGGCAACTGTTTTGTACATATTTTCGACACCTGCCTAGTAGTTCCAGCTGTAGTATAAGTCTAACATACATGTACATGTAAATAAACAGAGAAACATAATTTGTATTGAATACTTGTTTTATTACAACCTGTTTATTACAATAATTACATAGATATAATTGAATTATTATACTTCTTTCCTTTTCCCTTCCTCTGTAATCTCTTCTTATTCTGCAAATGAAAATCAGAATTTTATTACTGCAACTTGCAGAAGAAAATCACAACTTTGTAGAGGCTATGTTGATGAATGTTGGTGCAACATTGGCAGAATGACTACTGCTTACCAGCAGAACCCTTTTACTGACACTAAATAATACTAACTAATTACATGACTAATTCTACCAGCTTCTTATTGATTGCAATTACATGGGTTGAGGATCAAACAGGTGACTGGGCCCCCAAGCTAGAGGCCAGGTACATAGCGGCCAGGTACATTGCCAGGTACTAGCGATATTACATGTACATATAATATGGCTGTGTGTTCACATGCATTTCAGTTTGTAAAACTGCATGAAATGTGGTTGAATACGACATTAATGCAGCACAAATGCAGGCATCAGTCGCTGAAATTTTCAGATTGCTGGCCAAGACTATGAATAACAATAAAACACAATAAATGATTGCTAAGCCAGGGACTTGCACATGCATGTACCAAACATACATGTACATTTATTAAAATTTGAATTGAATACCACTGATTTAGGACCTACATTGCACAAATATATCATTTATTTTAATTGTGACATACAGTACCTGTAGTTGAATCCATTAGTAGGAAAGGGAGCATAGGAGTGAAGTATCTTTCTTCTTCGTAAGCCCATCATTACTGAAACATAAAACAACAAAAGGTTGATCATCATTACTTATGCAGACAGTTCACCTGGCCACTAGGATTAAATGTAGAAACAGTAGAAATAAAATTATACAATATGGCTAGTGCTACCCTCTATCATTACATTAATTAACCCATGCCAATATCTTATAATAAAACTAGGGGTTCTATCAAAATATCTATTTTTAAACTCTGCGGCATCATGGAGCATGGTATCTCATAATTTTGTAGAAAGATACAATATTAATGACTGAACTGACATAAATACTCGATCAGAAATATGTTACACGGGACTGCTTGATTGTTAGAGACTATTTGTACGTGTCAACAGAGATCTATATTATTGTGAATACATGAGAAAGGCAATCATCTAAGTATGTGTATAAGCTAAGTTGCAACTGTGAGAGGTTGTTGTGCAAACAATGTTTAGTTGACTTGCAATCTAAACTAGTTTTGTGCACCCATAACTATGACAAGAATGGTAAAACAACCGGCTACCATTTTTCTATTAAGTTCATTAGCCAAATTTTCACTTACTAACAAACAACCCTGCGAAGAGCATGATAGACATAGTTAGCTTTTCTCTAAAGTCATTAGAAGATCTCCCATGTATCTAAATAGAATCAGAGTAGTCTCTCCCCCACATGCTTGTGTTACCTAGAAATACATATTATACAAAGACATGTTTACTATGATAGCAGGTTTGACTATTTGATACAATGTACAGCGTGAAAAAGTTGAGAAAATCGGATACAATTTATGCGAATTGACATTATTAGTAAGGGTGGGTAACTCTCACTGCAAACATTATCATGGAAATTTTAACCATTTTTGACTACTTTTCGTGCAGTTTAGCATGAGATAGTTACTCCACTAACAGTTTAGATATGATTATAAAGCTATGACAGCCATGGTGCTAAATAGTGGGTTTGCATAGAAGGTCAACTTTAACAATCAACTTAATAATCTTAATTTAATTGAAACTGTACACCCCATGACATTGAAAAATCCACTGAAATCAATTAAAGTTAATTCGGAACTGGGAAAGAGGTCTATTTATTTTACTGCCGCTAATCTATTTGGTGAGCATGCGTGGGACCTACGAGGCCTCCGCGGTGGGGTCTATGCGGGACACCTGGCTGCTCATCTCTGGGAGCTTGATGCATAGTGGGTGGGCGCAGCGTGTGTCCCTGGTTGCATGTGTCAGCCTTCTGTGGCTGGCGAACCTCTGGAATGGGGCTGTCACAACTCTAGTTTCGAACTATCTGATTAGCCCCATGTTCTATTACCTTATTTTAATATCACTACTATTTGAATAATGATGACATAAACTAATATAAATAAATGAAAAAAAACATGACTCTGTCAGAAGTGCCATGATGTTCAATCACAACCCAAAGTAGTTTGACAGCATGCATGTTCTTTACAAATATATACTACTAGGTGTAAATTTATACACTTTGTAATACATGTTGGTTAGGGCATTGCATGGCTGAAATGCAGGTCAAGTAGGCCATTTCTGTCTGTTTACCTTAAACAATTTTAGTCATATGTGATACATTTAGCCTACTATTATAGGTTTAATCTAGTTTTGACCAACCAGGCAGGCATCCTAAGTACAATAATACACTAGGGAATTTTTGCTTACAGCTTCATAGGATTTGCTCCCACATAAGTCTGACTCTTCCTTTGATGTTGGAACCACACTTTCTGGTAGCTGCCAAGTGTCTGCATCTTTCTGTCTTTTCCTTGCATCAAATAAAAATCCTGAAAATGATATGGAATATAATATTATAACTACTAGTTAATGCAATAATGGTTTGAGCAGATGAAGTTTTGATCAATCATTTACATAAATATAAATAATGTTATTTAGGCCTATATCTACATGACTGTATAATAAGCACCGGTCTGAATTGATTGTAAGAAATTTACTGGGCAGCATTTGGTCTTCTAGTTGGTTGTAGTAAAGCACTGCAGCCTACATGATTTTGACAGTTGGTTCAGTTTTGGAGTTCAAATAACCTAGGAAAGTTTAAGTTTTTTCTTCATCCCTTCACCTTTTCACCTTATTCTTAGCTAACCTACAGCAACAAGCAACCGGGTACAAAGAAACCCTTGTCTTCACTCACCAAAGTTTATGAAGATAAGGGTTGCAGTCTTCTACAAGTCGGCTAGCTACCGTAAATCCGTTTATCCTGCTAGCCAATAGGTGCACAGCTCCTTGGCACAGTCTCCTATGGGATGCGTAGGATAGTTGTAGTTCACTACATAACAAAGCTAAATTTAAACTTCTTATTTCAGTCTCTATCCAACAGAGCTGGATCTAAGTCAACAGGTCGACTCATTGTAAACTTTTGGAGGCAAGCCAAGTTGAAGTCAAGTCAGAGCTGCTTCAAGTCAGTGTACAATGCAAGTCTCAAGTCAAGTGGGAGACAACTTCAAAAAACATTGACAGGTTTTTTTACAAAACATCGCCTTTTTAATAGACATTGCAATCTATTGCATACCAGAGCTGGGTCCAAGTCATAGATTGACTTGCTAAGTCAAGTCATACGTCGACTTGACTTGGACTTGTCAACACGCTGACTTGATTTGAATTTGAGTTGCATATCAATGTGACTTGACTTGGACGCAGCAATGACTTGTGATTTTGACTTGGGTTCTGTCAAGTCAATGTGGAGAATAAAGTAGTGCAAGTAGTATGGTGTAAGTAGTGAATACAATGCACAATGCAATAATTAGTCAATTAAACTACAATACGTAGACTGGAATTGCAGGACTGGCCAGTAGACACTCTGTACTGTCCCATGTTCTGTTTATATGCTATGTAACACAGTATCACCGTCACCAATACTGTATATAATACTACATGACCAGTCTCAACTGTAGTGCCAATATTGCTACATACATAGACTAGTTGCCATAATTAATGTCTAGCATACATGCCCATCCAACTACATTTTGGCATGGTTTTTCATGCATTGGAATGTCTACTAAAAGAAAAAAAGTGATGTTTGGAAAGATGTACAATAATCTTGAAGTTGTCTCCCACTTGACTTGCATTTTAACTTGCAAGGAGACAAGCGGCCTTGAACTTGACTTGTGACTTGCATGACAGCTGACTTGACTTAAGGTAGCACTGACTCGACATGGACTTGACTTGCCTCCAAAGTTTTAAAAAATAGCTTGACTTGTTGACTTGCAAGTCGACTAGGGCACAACTCTGTTTCAAACCATGCAAAAGTTTAGCCGGGTATGCATGCCATTCAACTATGATAAAGAACCAGTCTATAGATGATGTAATGAATGATATTGGCACTGATATCTAGACTGGTCATGTGGTATTGTACATTAGTAATGGTGATACAGTGTTTAATCGGACGTAAGCAGCACACGATAAGGGGGTGTCAACTAGCTACCCTGTAATTCCATACTAGTTCATATTGTAGTGCATAGTCTCAAACCCCTAACCCTGATATACTCTGAGGAAAGTGATATGTGGGTAGACTTGTTTTTTTATGTTGGCTAAACAGTGTACACACTTTTATCCGTCACATTGACTTGGTATACCCCAATTCAAAGTCCTAAGTCACAAGTAATTCAGATTTTCAAATTAAGTCAAGTGAAGTCACATTGATGTGCAAGTCAAAGTCAAGTCACCAAGTTGGCAAGTCCAAATCAAGTCGACTAGTGAATTAAATTCTTGTCAAGTCAAACCTATGACTTGGACCCAGCTCTGCTGCCTTACATGATAAAACTTAGGCCTACTACAACTTGGAAACTTTCAAAAAATTGATTTGCACGATTGGGAGGGATTTTGTGACTGTTTGAAAAGGACAGTTCAAAACAGGACCTTTCGAAACTGGACAGTTCAACACCAGGCAGTTTGAAACCTCTAAACCCTAGACTTCAAATAATTTCTATTTTCAAAATTATCTTTTATTTATTTGAAATTAATTGTATGTAAGTTGTGCTCCTCTAAAAATAACCAAAACAGTTTCGAACAGTCCGGTAGTGAAATGTCCTGTTTTATCTGTCTTTTTGAAATGCCCCTTTACCACTGTAAGGATAGGGCTTACACAGTAAAAGGCCTTATTAAATACTCAATTAATATTACCTTTAAAGTTAGTTTTCAGCATTTATTTTATTAACAGGGTAAACAATTTAATAAAAAATTAAAATTTAATCACATTTTATTATTTACTATAATTTGTTTTTATATAACTATGCTGTAATTAGGCCTATTACCAATAATAATTTAATTTAATTATTTGTTCATACGAGTATTACATTATTAAATTTTATAATACTAATAGTACGCATAGGGACCTATACCATATGCTAGTATAAGAATTTAAATTAGTAATATATTGTCCGCATTCATATGGAGATTATTGTGTCTGCTTACTTCTTTTCAGTTTTTAGCCATTTACGATGTTGGCAAATGAAAACAATAATAAATTCTAATTCAAAAATAAAATTGGTAGACATTTAGGCCTAAAATATGATTGTTATAATTATACTTATTTTACACTATTTTATATTAATTTAAACAATATCAATATGAATAATTGTTAAAACCATTTAAACTATTGACTATTTATTTAATTATATTATAATGATTATTATTATTATCATAATTATTATTATAAATTTAATTTATATTGAAATTCACGCATTGGATTGATTATCTTAAAGTTATGTAATAATATTGCATAAATTATTCATATGTCATACCACATCATATGGCTTCTATAGCATAATTATATATGATAATGACTATGGGGAATTAAAATCACATGTAGTTTAGTAAAAGTATAGTAATAGTGTAAGTATCGAGTAGGTCTAAAATAAAAATAAAAATACTCAACAGAATAGAATATCAATATTACTGAATATTATATATAATTATCATTATAAATGATTGCAATTTGCACTAAAGAAATACTACACAGTGATAGTCAGAGTTTGAGAAGTAAGTGATTTGTGAAGCTAATGCTGAACTTCTCCCTTTTCAGCCAACAGCTGGTTCCATTCTAAAGTTCAAGCAGTAGGACAAAGAAACAAACTGAAACTGAAGCAGTCTGCATAATATGCAAGATGGAGGTTGGAAAACTCATTTCAAGAGAAGACAATTACATTATTAATAATAAATAGCCTTTAGGTCCTTTCCACTTATTTATAATGGGCCTCATGGTTGATGCCCTAGTCAAAAGAGCATTGCTTCTAAGAAACCTGAGCTAAAGCATGCTTGCTGTTGGGGGTAACATTGACAAAATTAGAAGTTACTGCATAGACTATGGTCAACATACCAAAGGTACTGCAAATGTGAATAAGAAGTAGAAGAACATCAAAACTACTTGTACAAGAAAAATATGAATTAAATTTAGCCATAATATCATTTGAGACCAAATAATCAGTTGTCCACCCCCACTCAAAGCTGATCCAACTGGCCTGCAATCAATAGACCGTTCATTCATGACGCAATGTACTTGTAGCTATATAATAATATAACAGCCACAGTTGTCATTTTACAAAAATGTATTGACACTGTGGTTGTTCTAGGGTACCCCCCTAGAACAACCATATTTTGCATCGCCTTTCAATCCTTCGATAACCTATATGGTAATTTTCCTGAGGGATGTACTGTCATACAATGATTCTTCATATTTATGCTATATACTACTTCATATCAATGTTTCATAAAGTGAGTATTTATTAAATATTTGAATATGTCAACTTCATCCAGGTATTGTAGTGGCTGTTCTATGCCTCTTTAATTAACTCCAAATGCAAATAAACGTGAATAAGTATACATAAAAAGTAAGAATAAGATATTGGTACCAATGTAATAACAGTTTATATATTTACATGAGACTGTTTCAATGAGATGCTTGGTATTGAATACAATCCTTGATTTGATTGTACCTGGAGTAATGTCTTTAGTAGAGAGGCGGAGGATGTTAGATTAAAAAATACATACAATCTTTTTATTTTGTCAACAACAGAAAAGCCGCATCAGATCAGCAAAAGTGCCACAGTGGAAAAAAGGCCACACCTTGCCCATGGTTGATTTAGATTACATGTATATCACAGGGCTCTAGTAAAATTTAAGTCTTGCTTTACTAATGCTTGCATTGATGGGTGTGGAAGAACTAACGTCATTGATTAATTCTGGCAGCTATAGTATAGCACTGGAATATGTGGAATAATATGTAGTATTTACTAAGCCTTGCCAGATTACGGTGACCCCTGGAGAAAATTCATTAGTTCTACCAAGATATAGCCTACATGTATATATAGTTGAAGAATTGTGATGGTTAAATTTTATCACTGCAATATGTGACATAAATCCCTGTGGACAATTATAGAACATCATTGAGACAGTTGTATAAGTATTTCTGTCCTATCATCAAGCTGTCAGAATGTTATATAAACTACAGATTTTCTCTTTGTGTATCCAGTTGTATACATGACTCTGTTAGGATTTTCAGTATACATAATTATATAACTTCTACATACAAATAATGAGTGCAGGTCAATTTGAGTATTCAACAAGCAGTAGATAAGTATAGCATCACTACCTGATATTTATTCAATCTGTATGTTTGTACAGATTTTGCTCAACTTTTAGGTAGTTTGTATATTTAGTGTAGAGCACTATTATAATGTGTAAATCTAGCGATCAGACAACATTTTTGTGTGAAGCTAGATTGCATAGCACTACACTTGCGTGACAACATGCATATGGTACATGTATAAAGTGCTTAAAACATGATTATTTCATTTGTCACAGTGTAGTACGTTAAATTATATCATTGAACTCTAACAGTAATAGTAACAGAAATGTTATTTAGTAGTAAAACACTTATTTTAGGATCAGTTCCACTTCATGAGATCTGTCAATGAGAGTGTAACTATTATGTATGTGATTATATGTGTATTTATATTGTAGTATATCTCAGTTAAAGAATCTGGAAGAGCTGCATATAAACAGCAATGACTTCTCTTCAGTGACTCTACCTGATGATTTCTTTACACACATGACATCACTGAAAAAGTTGTATATGTGGCGCTGTCAGCTACGGTCTATTCCAAACAGGTGAGTATAATCTCTTTCTCACTGTAACTTCATTAATTGTAACAACGATATATAATCTTATCATACTAGTCATGTATCATGTACATGTAAATTGTGTAAAGAGAGTAGAATGAGGACTTTATGTATCATCAAATGGCTGTTATGTCGGGCATGTATGACATCTTTGAAACACTTAGATCATGGATGGGTAACCATTTTGAGCCTAAGACCACTTTTAGATCATGATTTCATAAAAGGCCACCATCACCTTTAACTTTGATTGACTAGAAATGTTTACCGCCCTGTACCACTGTTTGTAATGATGTTAATGCTCATACAATGATTCTTCATATTTATGCTATATACTACTTCATATCAATGTTTCATAAAGTGAATATTTTTTAAATATTTGAATATGTCAACTTCATCCAGTTATTACAGTGGCTGTTCTATGCCTCTTTAATTAACTCCAAATGCAAGTAAACGCGAAGTAGTATACATAAAAAGCAAGGATAAGGTATTGGTACCAATGTAATAACAGTTTATATATTTACATGAGACTGTTTCAATGAGATGCTTGGTATTGAATACAATCCTTGATTTGATTGTACCTGGAGTAATGTCTTTAGTAGAGAGGCGGAGGATGTTAGATTAAAAAATACATACAATCTTTTTATTTTGTCAACAACAGAAAGGCCGCATCAGATCAGCAAAAGCGCCACAGTGGAAAAAAGGCCACACGTTGCCCATGGTTGATTTAGATTACATGTATATCACAGGGCTCTAGTAAAATTTAAGTCTTGCTTTACTAATGCTTGCATTGATGGGTGTGGAAGAACTAACGTCATTGATTAATTCTGGCAGCTATAGTATAGCACTGGAATATGTGGAATAATATGTAGTATTTACTAAGCCTTGCCAGATTACGGTGACCCCTGGAGAAAATTCATTAGTTCTACCAAGATATAGCCTACATGTATATATAGTTGAAGAATTGTGATGGTTAAATTTTATCACTGCAATATGTGACATAAATCCCTGTGGACAATTATAGAACATCATTGAGACGGTTGTATAAGTATTTCTGTCCTATCATCAAGCTGTCAGAATGTTATATAAACTACAGATTTTCTCTTTGTGTATCCAGTTGTATACATGACTCTGTTAGGGTTTTCAGTATACATAATTATATAACTTCTACATACAAATAATGAGTGCAGGTCAATTTGAGTATTCAACAAGCAGTTGATAAGTATAGCATCACTACCTGATATTTATTCAATCTGTATGTTTGTACAGATTTTGCTCAACTTAAGGTGGTTTGTATATTTATTGTAGAGCACTATTATAATGTGTAAATCTAGCAATTAGACAACATTTTTGCGTAATGCTAGATTGCATAGCACTACACTTGCGTGACAACATGCATATGGTGCATGTATAAAGTGCTTAAAACATGATTATTTCATTTGTCACAGTGTAGTACGTTAAATTATATCATTGAACTCTAACAGTAATAGTAACAGAAATGTTGTTTAGTAGTAAATTATTAATTTTAGGATCAGTTCCACCTCATGAGATCTGTCAATGAGAGTGTAACTATTAGGTATGTGATTATATGTGTATTTATATTATAGTATATCTCAGTTGAAGAACCTGGAAGAGCTGCATATAGACAGCAATGACCTCTCTTCAGTGACTCTACCTGATGATTTCTTTACACACATGACATTACTGAAAAAGTTGTATATGTATAGCTGTAAGCTAAGGTCTATTCCAAAGAGGTGAGTATAATGTCATTCTCACTGTAACTTCATTAATTGTAACAACGATATATAATGTTAGCATACTAGTCATGTATCATGTACATGTAAATAGTGTAGAGAGAGTAGAATGAGGACTTTATGTATCAACAAAAGTCTGTTATGTCGGGCATGTATGACATCTTTGAAACACTTAGATCATGGATGGGTAACAATTTTGAGCCTAAGACCACTTTTAGATCATGAATTCATAAAAGGCCACCATCACCTTTAACTTTTAATGACAAGAAATGTTTACCGCCCTGTACCACTGTTTGTAATGATGTTAATGCTCATACAATGATTCTTCATATTTATGCTATATACTACTTCATATCAATGTTTCATAAAGTGAGTATTTTTTAAATATTTGAATATGTCAACTTCATCCAGGTATTGTAGTGGCTGTTCTATGCCTCTTTAATTAACTCCAAATGCAATTAAACGTGAATAAGTATACATAAAAAGTATGAATAAGATATTGGTACCAATGTAACAACAGTTTATATATTTACATGAGACTCTTTCAATGAGATGCTTGGCATTGAATACAATCCTTGATTTGATTGTACCTGGAGTAATGTCTTTAGTAGAGAGGCGGAGGATGTTAGATTAAAAAATATATACAATCTTTCTATTTTGTCAACAACAGAAAGGCTGCATCAGATCAGCAAAAACGCCACAGTGGACAAAAGGCCCCACGTTGCCCATGGTTGATTTAGATTACATGTATATCACAGGGCTTTAGTAAAATTAAGTCTTTCTTTACTAATGCTTGCATTGATGGGTGTGGAAGAACTAATGTCATTGATGAATTCTGGCAGCTATAGTATAGCACTGGAATATGTGGAATAATATGTAGTATTTACTAAGCCTTGCCAGATTATGGTGACCCCTGGAGAAAATTCATTCGTTCTACCAAGATATAGCCTACATTTACATATAGTTGAAGAATTGTGATGGTTAAATTGTATCACTGCAATATGTGACATAAATCCCTGTGGGCAATTATAGAACATCATTGAGACAGTTGTATAAGTATTTCTGTCCTATCATCAAGCTGTCAGAATGTTACATAAACTACAGATTTTCTCTTTGTGTATCCAGTTGTATACATGACTCTGTTAGGGTTTTCAGTATACATAATTATATAACTTCTACATACAAATAATGAGTGCAGGTCAATTTGAATATTCAACAAGCAGTAGATAAGTCTAGTATAGCATCACTACCTGATATTTATTCAATCTGTATGTTTGTACAGATTTTGCTCAACTTTTAGGTAGTTTGTATATTTAGTGTAGAGCACTATTATAATGTGTAAATCTAGCTGTAAGCTGAGAACTATTCCAAACAGGTGAGTATAATATCAGTCTTACTGTACAACTTCATTATGAGTGATGATCTCATAATATATAATATTATCATATTAGTTATGCATCATGTGCATGTATATAGTGTAGAGTAAGTGGAATGAGGTCTTTACTTATTAGCAAATGTCCGTTAATATGACAGTTATAATGCATTTGGATGATATGACAGAGCTCTAGTAAAATTTAGGTCTCACTATACTAATACTTGTATTGATGGGTGTGGAAAAACTAAAGACACTCATGAATTTTGGCTGTTAAATTATAGCACTGGATTAATATTATGTAGTATACTGAGACGTGTTAAATTGTGGTAGCCCCTGGAGGAAATCCTTGTTTGCACCAAGACATGTTTAATTTTAAAATTGTGATGGCTAAATTTTATAACTGCAATATGGGACATAAATACCTGTGGACACTTATGACAAATCATTGAGATAGTTGTATAAGTATTGCTGTCTCATCAATAGCTATCGGAATATTATATAAACTACCAATTCCCTTTTTATGTATTCAGTTATATATACATGACTCTGATGAGGTTGTTAGCATACATAAATAACTTATACATAAAAATACTGAGTGCAGACACGCACGACAATCCTGTTCTACTAAGTGAGTACGTTTTTAGCTAAATTTTAAGGGACATTTTATGTTTAGTATAGAGCACTATATACTTAGTAAAGCTTGTATTTAGACATGAATATTTTTGTGTATAGCTAGATTATATAACACTAAACTTATGTGATAATAATACTCATATGGTATGAAATAGGCCTACTCATTACATGGTGAGATCATTTGAGAAAATTGAGTATATTATATCATATTACTCTACTGTCATTGATGAATTCTGGCAGCTATAGTATAGCACTGGAATATGTGGACTAATATGTAGTAGGCCTATTTACTAAGCCTTGCAAGATTATGGTGACCCCTGGAGAAAATTCATTTGTTCTACCAAGATATAGCCTACATTTACATAATATAGTTGAAGAATTGTGATGGTTAAATTGTATCACTGCAATATGTGACATAAATCCCTGTGGGCAATTATATAACATCATTGAGACAGTTGTATAAGTATTTCTGTCCTATCATCAAGCTGTCAGAATGTTATATAAACTACAGATTTTCTCTTTGTGTATCCAGTTGTATACATGACTCTGTTAGGGTTTTCAGTATACATAATTATATAACTTCTACATACAAATAATGAGTGCAGGTCCATGTGAGTATTCAACAAGCAGTAGATAAGTATAGTATAGCATCACTACCTGATATTTATTCAATCTGTATGTTTGTACAGATTTTGCTCAACTTTTAGGTAGTTTGTATATTTAGTGTAGAGCACTATTATAATGTGTAAATCTAGCGATCAGACAACATTTTTGTGTGAAGCTAGATTGCATAGCACTACACTTGCGTGACAACATGCATATGGTACATGTATAAAGTGCTTAAAACATGATTATTTCATTTGTCACAGTGTAGTACGTTAAATTATATCATTGAACTCTAACAGTAATAGTAACAGAAATGTTATTTAGTAGTAAAACACTTATTTTAGGATCAGTTCCACCTCATGAGATCTGTCAAAGAGAGTGTAACTATTATGTATGTGATTATATGTGTATTTATATTGTAGTATATCTCAGTTAAAGAATCTGGAAGAGCTGCATATAAACGACAATGACCTCTCTTCAGTGACTCTACCTGATGATTTCTTTACACACATGACATCACTTAAAGAGTTGTATATGTATAGCTGTAAGCTAAGGTCTATTCCAAAGAGGTGAGTATATTGTCATTCTCACTGTAACTTCATTAATTGTAACAACGATATATAATGTTATCATACTAGTCATGTATCATGTACATGTAAATAGTGTAGAGAGAGTAGAATGAGGACTTTATGTATCATCAAAAGTCTGTTATGTCGGGCATGTATGACATTTTTGAAACACTTAGATCTAGGATGGGTAACAATTTTGAGCCTAAGACCACTTTTAGATCATGATTTCATAAAAGGCCACCATCACCTTTAACTTTTAATGACAAGAAATGTTTACCGCCCTGTACCACTGTTTGTAATGATGTTAATGCTCATACAATGATTCTTCATATTTATGCTATATACTACTTCATATCAATGTTTCATAAAGTGAGTATTTATTAAATATTTGAATATATCAACTTCATCCAGGTATTGTAGTGGCTGTTCTATGCCTCTTTAATTAACTCCAAATGCAAATAAACGTGAATAAGTATACATAAAAAGCAAGAATAAGGTATTGGTACCAATGTAATAGCAGTTTATATATTTACATGAGACCCTTCAATGAGATGCTTGGTATTGAATACAATCCTTGATTTGATTGTACCTGGAGTAATGTCTTTAGTAGAGAGGCGGAGGATATTAGATTAAAAAATACATACGATCTTTTTATTTTGTCAACAACAGAAAGGCGGCATCAGATCAGCAAAAACGCCACAGTGGACAGTCGCCCATGGTTGATTTAGATTACATGTATATCACAGGGCTCTAGTAAAATTTAAGTCTTGCTTTACTAATGCTTGCATTGATGAGTGTGGAAGAATTAATGTCATTGATGAATTCTGGCAGCTATAGTATAGCACTGGAATATGTGGAATAATATGTAGTATTTATTAAGCCTTGCGAGATTATGGTGACCCTAGGAGAAAATTCATTAGTTCTACCAAGATATAGCCTACATTTACATATAGTTGAAGAATTGTGATGGTTAAATTGTATCACTGCAATATGTGACATAAATCCCTGTGGACAATTATGGAACATCATTGAGACAGTGGTACAAGTATTTCTGTCCTATCATCAAGCTGTCAGAATGTTATATAAACTACAGATTTTCTCTTTGTGTATCCAGTTGTATACATGACTCTGTTAGGGTTTTCAGTATACATAATTATATAACTTCTACATACAAATAATGAGTGCAGGTCCATTTGAGTATTCAACAAGCAGTAGATAAGTATAGTATAGCATCACTACCTGATATTTATTCAATCTGTATGTTTGTACAGATTTTGCTCAACTTTAAGGTAGTTTGTATATTTAGTGTAGAGCACTATTATAATGTGTAAATCTAGCGATTAGACAACATTTTTGTGTAAAGCTAGATTGCATAGCACTACACTTGCGTGACAACATGGTACATGTATAAAGTGCTTAAAACATGGTTATTTTATATGTCACTGTGTAGTACGTTAAATTATATCATTGAACTGTAACAGTAATAGTAACAGAAATGTTATTTAGTAGTAAAACACTTATTTTAGGTTCCGTTCCACTTCATGAGATCTGACAATGAGAGTGTAACTATTAGGTATGTGATTATATGTATCTCTATGTTGTAGTATATCTCAGTTAAAGAATCTGGAAGAGCTGAGTATACGGGACAATGACTTCTCTTCAGTCACTCTACCTGATGATTTCTTCATGAACCTGACATCACTTAAAAAGCTGTTTATGTATAGCTGCAAGCTAAGGGCTATTCCGATGAGGTGAGTGTAATTTCCAATTACGTCTGGGTGGGTGTGGAAGCTGCTCATAAATTATAGCACTGGAGTACGTACCATGTAGTTTAATGCATCATGCTAAATTATGGCAAGTTCTTTAGAAATATCATGTTTTTTTTCTTTTAGGCCAATAATTATTAGTTACTCATAAATTGTCATAGTTAAATCATAACGCTGCAATATGTGTCATACATACATGTGCACTGCACAAAATAATGGAAAGTCCCTGAGAAACTTCCATTTCATATTCAAGAGTTTTAAACTAGCTATCAGAATATATAAACTACAAAAACATCTGTTCATGTACTCAGTGGTATGCACATCTCCCTAATTTGCTGGCAGAGCGAGATCATCTTCTGTACATTATATAATGTGATAAGACTGTACCAGTAACATTGTATAGTTGTAGTCAAACACTAATTTCAGTGTCATGTCTCTAAGACCTGTCAGTAAGGAGTAACTATCCGTATGTAATTATATGTATATCTATGCTGTAGTATATCTCAGTTAAACAATCTGGAAGAGCTGGGTATAAACAACAATGACCTCTCTTCAGTCACTCTACCTGATGATTTCTTCATGAACATGACATCACTTAAAAAGCTGTTTATGTATAGCTGCAAGCTAAGGGCTATTCCGATGAGGTGAGTGGAATTTCCAATTAAGTCTGGGTGAGTGTGGAAGTTGCTCATAAATTATAGCACTGGAGGATGTACAATGTAGTTTAATGCATCATGCTAATTCATGGCAAGTTCTTTAGAAAATTCATGTTTTTTTCTTTTAGG
The DNA here is from genome assembly GCA_935421135.1 of Bugulina stolonifera. Lineage (NCBI taxonomy): Eukaryota > Metazoa > Bryozoa > Gymnolaemata > Cheilostomatida > Bugulidae > Bugulina > Bugulina stolonifera. Next base: position 8,730,351 of record OW285195.1, read on the forward strand.
ACAACAATTATTAGTTAAGCAAAAATTGTCATAGTTAAATCATATCACTGCAATATGTGTCACACATACATTTGCACTGCACAAAATAATGGAAAGTCCCTGAGAAAGTTCCATTTCATATTCAAGAGTTTTAAACTAGCTATCAGAATATATAAACTACAAAATCATATGTTCATGTACTCATTGGTATGCACATCTTCCTAATTTGCTGGCAGAGCGAGATCATCTTCTGTACATTATATCATGTGATAAGACTGTAACAGTAACGTTGTATAGTTGTAGTCAAACACTAATTTCAGTGTCATGTCTCTAAGACCTGTCAATAAGGAGTAACTATTCCTTATGTAATTATATATATATCTATGTTATAGTATATCTCAGTTAAACAATCTGGAAGAGCTGAGTATACGGGACAATGACCTCTCTTCAGTCACACTGCCTGATGATTTCTTCATGAACATGACATCACTTAAAAAGCTGTTTATGTATAGCTGCAAGCTAAAGGCTATTCCAATGAGGTGAGTGTAATTTACAATTAAGTCTGGGTGAGTGTGGAAGCTGCTCATAAATTATAGCACTGGAGTATGTACAATGTAGTTTAATGCATCATGCTAATTCATGGCAAGTTCTTTAGAAGATTCATGTTTTTTTCTTTTAGGACAACAATTATTAGTTAAGCAAAAATTGTCATAGTTAAATCATATCACTGCAATATGTGTCACACATACATTTGCACTGCACAAAATAATGGAAAGTCCCTGAGAAAGTTTCATCTCATATTCAAGAGTCTTGAACTAACTATCATGATATATAAACTAGAAACATCTGTCCATGTACTCATTGGTATGCACATCTCCCTAATTTGCTGGCAGAGCGAGGTAATCTTCTGTACATTATATAATGTGATAAGACTGTAACAGTAACATTGTATAGCTGTAGCTAAACACTAATTTCAGTGTCATGTCTCTAGGACCTGTCAATGGGGTATTATTGTATGGTGTGTATTTATATGTATATCTATGTTGTAGTATATCTCAGTTGAACAATCTAGAAGAGCTGTATATAAACGACAATGACCTCTCTTCAGTGACTCTACCTGATGATTTCTTCATGAACATGACATCACTTAAAAAGCTGTTTATGTATAGCTGCAAGCTAAGGGCTATTCCAATGAGGTGAGTGTAATGCCCAATTACGTATGGGTGAGTGTGGAAGCTGCTCATAAAATTATAGCACTGGAGTACGTACAGTGTAGTTTAATGCATCATGCTAAACTATGGCAAGTTCTTTAGAAAATTAATGTTTTTTCTTTCTTTTAGGTCAATAATTATCAGTTACTCATAAATTGTCATAGTTAAATCATATCGCTGCAATATGTGTCACACATACATGTGCACTGCACAAAATAATAGAAAGTCCCTGATAAACTTCCATTTCATATTCAAGAGTTTTAAACTAGCTATCAGAATATATAAACTACAAAAACATCTGTTCATGTACTCAGTGGTATGCACATCTCCCTAATTTGCTGGCAGAGCGAGGTCATCTTCTGTACATTATATAATGTGATAGGACTGTAACAGTAACATTGTATAGTTGTAGTCAAACACTAATTTCAGTGTCATGTCTCTAAGACCTGTCAGTAAGGAGTAACCATCCGTATGTAATTATATGTATATCTATGTTGTAGTATATCTCAGTTAAACAATCTGGAAGAGCTGAGTATAAACGACAATGACCTCTCTTCAGTCACTCTACCTGATGATTTCTTCATGAACATGACATCACTTAAAAAGCTGTTTATGTATAGCTGCAAGCTAAGGGCTATTCCGATGAGGTGAGTGGAATTTCCAATTAAGTCTGGGTGAGTGTGGAAGTTGCTCATAAATTATAGCACTGGAGGATGTACAATGTAGTTTAATGCATCATGCTAATTCATGGCAAGTTCTTTAGAAAATTCATGTTTTTTTCTTTTAGGACAACAATTATTAGTTAAGCAAAAATTGTCATAGTTAAATCATATCACTGCAATATGTGTCACACATACATTTGCACTGCACAAAATAATGGAAAGTCCCTGAGAAAGTTCCATTTCATATTCAAGAGTTTTAAACTAGCTATCAGAATATATAAACTACAAAATCATATGTTCATGTACTCATTGGTATGCACATCTTCCTAATTTGCTGGCAGAGCGAGATCATCTTCTGTACATTATATCATGTGATAAGACTGTAACAGTAACGTTGTATAGTTGTAGTCAAACACTAATTTCAGTGTCATGTCTCTAAGACCTGTCAATAAGGAGTAACTATTCCTTATGTAATTATATGTATATCTATGTTGTAGTATATCTCAGTTAAACAATTTGGAACAGCTGAGTATACGGGACAATGACTTCTCATCAGTCACACTGCCTGATGATTTCTTCATGAACATGGCATTATTGAAAAGGTTGGATATGTATAGCTGTAAGCTAAGGGCTATTCCGATGAGGTGAGTGTAATTTCCAATTACGTCTTGGTGAGTGTGAAAGCTGCTCATAAATTATAGCAGTCGTGTACGTACAATGTAGTTTAATGCATCATGCTAAATTATGGCAAGTTCTTTAGAAAATTCATGTTTTTTTTCTTTTAGGCCAACAATTATTAGTTACTCATAAATTGTCATAGTTAAATCATAACGCTGCAATATGTGTCACACATACATGTCCACTGCACAAAATAATGGAAAGTCCCTGAGAAAGTTCCATTTTATATTCAAGAGTTTTAAACTAGCTATCAGAATATATAAACTACAAAATCATATGTTCATGTACTCAGTGGTATGCACATCTTCCTAATTTGCTGGCAGAGCGAGATCATCTTCTGTACATTATATAATGTGATAAGACTGTAACAGTAAAATTGTATAGTTGTAGCTAAACACTAATTTCAGTGTCATGTCTCTAGGACCTGTCAATGGGGTATTAATGTATGGTGTGTATTTATATGTATATCTATGTTGTAGTATATCTCAGTTAAACAATCTAGAAGAGCTGTATATACACGACAATGACTTCTCTTCAGTGACTCTACCTGATGATTTCTTCACGAACATGACATCACTTAAAAAGCTGTTTATGTATAGCTGCAAGCTAAGGGCTATTCCAATGAGGTGAGTGTAATTTCGAATTACGTCTGGGTGGATGTGGCAACATCTCATAAAATTATAGCACTGGAGTACGTACAGTGTAGTTTAATGCATCATGCTAAATTATGGCAAGTTCTTTAGAAAATTCATGTTTTTTTTCTTTTAGGCCAACAATTATTAGTTACTCATAAATTGTCATAGTTAAATCATAACGCTGCAATATGTGTCACACATACATGTCCACTGCACAAAATAATGGAAAGTCCCTGAGAAAGTTCCATTTTATATTCAAGAGTTTTAAACTAGCTATCAGAATATATAAACTACAAAATCATATGTTCATGTACTCAGTGGTATGCACATCTTCCTAATTTGCTGGCAGAGCGAGATCATCTTCTGTACATTATATAATGTGATAAGACTGTAACAGTAACATTGTATAGTTGTAGTCAAAGACTAATTTCAGTGTCATGTCTCTAAGACCTGTCAATAAGGAGTAACTATTCGGTATGTAATTATATGTATATCTATGTTGTAGTATATCTCAGTTAAACAACCTCGAACTGCTGATTACAAGCGGCAATGACTTCTCTTCAGTGACTCTACCTGATGATTTCTTCATGAACCTGACATCACTTAAAAAGCTGTTTATGTATAGCTGCAAGCTAAGGGCTATTCCGATGAGGTGAGTGGAATTTCCAATTAAGTCTGGGTGAGTGTGGAAGTTGCTCATAAATTATAGCACTGGAGGATGTACAATGTAGTTTAATGCATCATGCTAATTCATGGCAAGTTCTTTAGAAAATTCATGTTTTTTTCTTTTAGGACAACAATTATTAGTTAAGCAAAAATTGTCATAGTTAAATCATATCACTGCAATATGTGTCACACATACATTTGCACTGCACAAAATAATGGAAAGTCCCTGAGAAAGTTCCATTTCATATTCAAGAGTTTTAAACTAGCTATCAGAATATATAAACTACAAAATCATATGTTCATGTACTCATTGGTATGCACATCTTCCTAATTTGCTGGCAGAGCGAGATCATCTTCTGTACATTATATCATGTGATAAGACTGTAACAGTAACGTTGTATAGTTGTAGTCAAACACTAATTTCAGTGTCATGTCTCTAAGACCTGTCAATAAGGAGTAACTATTCCTTATGTAATTATATGTATATCTATGTTGTAGTATATCTCAGTTAAACAATCTGGAAGAGCTTCACATAAACGACAATGACCTCTCTTCAGTGACTCTACCTGATGATTTCTTCATGAACATGACATCATTGAAAAGGTTGCAAATGTATAGCTGTAAGCTAAGAGCTATTCCAAAGAGGTGAGTATAATCTCATTCTCACTGCATTACTTCCTTAAGATTTAAAAATGATAGTTATCTAATATTATCAGGCCTGTGATATATTGTGTATATTATGTCGAGCTAGCTGAGTAAGATCGTTATGCGTTATTAAAATTGTGTTCACGATGTACGTACATGACAGTTACAATAAGTTGAGATGGCATTACATAAATTGAGTAACACATAGGTCCTAATTTACTAATGCTGGCATAGATGTGTGAGGGGGAGCTAGAAACTTTTTCTAATTACTATCAGCTAAATAATAGCACTGGAATGTGTTGTATGATGCACCATGTTTAATTATGACAACCCCATGAGAAAATTCATGACAAGTCTTTTTGCACCAAGATTTATATTTCACGAGTTTTGATAGCTAAATCATGTATTTGCAATATGTGACATACTTTCGTCATGAATACATAATAGCAAATCCTTGAGAAAGTTTTAATACATATTCCAGTGTCATGATTCAGCTATTGGTAATTTTCTTTACTCTGTTCTGGCCTTAGGCGGGTCTCTCAAATTCATGAGTTTATTGGGAAGATACTGATATGAATTTGCGTTGTCAGCCTCAGGCTGTTATTCAAGGCTGTCCTTCTTTGAAGTAGCACCGGAACATTATAAGGCTGGATGCTATCCCTAACGTCACCAATGACATTTACAGGAATCGATCCTAGGACTCCCAGATGAAAGTCCAGAGCTCTAACCAACAGACTACGGCGGCTGCCATTCTTATATTAAATAGAAATAATTATATCTGTTCAAGTATTCAGTTGTGTTCATGGCTCTGATGTGGTTGTCAGTATACATACATAAAGCTTAACTTACATGATGACATGTATATAGTATAGAGCACTAATACAATAGAGTAACATCATGGGATGACATCATAGCACATCACATCATGTTATAGGACTGTAACAGTAACATTGTAAAATTGTAGTTGAACACTAATTTCAGTGTCATGTCTCTAAGGCCTGTCAATAAGGAGTAACTATCGGTATGTAATTATATGTATATCTATGTTGTAGTATATCTCATCTAAACAATCTAGAAGAGCTTCACATAAACGACAATGACCTTTCTTCAGTCACTCTACCTGATGATTTCTTCATGAACCTGACATCACTTAAAAAGTTGCAAATGTATAGCTGTAAGCTTAGAGCTATTCCAATGAGGTGAGTGTAATTTCGAATTACGTCTGGGTGGGTGTGGAAGCTGCTCGTCAATTATAGCACTGGTGTATGTACAATGTAGTTTAATGCATCATGCTAAATTATGGCAAGGTCTTTAGAAAATTCATGTTTTTTTCTTTTAGGACAATAATTATTAGTTACTCATAAATTGTCATAGTTAAATGATATCGCTGCAATATGTGTCATACATACATGTACACTGCACAAAATAATGACAAATCCCTGAGAAAGTTCCATTTCACATTCAAGAGTCATAAAGTAGCTATTAGAATATACAAAATACAAACATATGTGTTAATGTACTCAGTTGCATGCACATCTCCCTGATGTGCTGGCAGAGCGAGATCTTCATGTGTATATTATATCATGTGAAAAGACTGTAACAGTAACATTGTTAAATTGTAGTTGAACACTAATTTCAGTGTCATGTCCTTAGGACTTGTCAATAGGGAGTAACTATTCGCTATGTAATTATATGTATATCTATGTTGTAGTATATCTCAGTTAAACAATCTGGAAGAGCTTCACATAAACGACAATGACCTTTCTTCAGTCACACTGCCGGATGATTTCTTCATGAACATGACATCATTGAAAAGGTTGGATATGTATAGCTGTAAGCTAAGGGCTATTCCAATGAGGTGAGTGTAATTTCGAATTACGTCTGGGTGGGTGTGGAAGCTGCTCATCAATTATAGCACTGGTGTATGTACAATATAGTTTAATGTATCATGCTAAATTATGGCAAGTTCTTCAGGCGATTCATGTTTTTTTATTTTAGGACAATAATTAATAGTTGCTCATAAATTATCATAGCTACGTCATACCACTGCATTATGTGTCATACATACATGTACACTTCACGAAATAATGAAAAGCCCCCGAAAAAGTTCCATTTCATATTCAAGAGTCATAAAGTAGCTATTAGAATATACAAAATACAAACAAATCTGTTAATTTATTCAGTTGCATGCACATCTCCCTGATGTGCTGGCAGAGCGAGATCTTCATGTGTATATTATATCATGTGAAAAGACTGTAACAGTAACATTGTTAAATTGTAGTTGAACACTAATTTCAGTGTCATGTCCTTAGGACTTGTCAATAAGGAGTAACTATCCGTATGTGATTATATGTATATCTATGTTGTAGTATATCTCAGTTAAACAATCTGGAAGAGCTGAGTATAAACAACAATGACTTCTCTTCAGTCACTCTACCTGATGATTTCTTCATGAACATGACATCACTTAAAAAGCTGTATATGTGGGGCTGTAACCTAAGAACTATTCCAAAGAGGTGAGTATAATCTCATTCTCACTGCATTACTTCCTTAAGATTTAAAAATGATAGTTATCTAATATTATCAGGCCTGTGATATATTGTGTATATTATGTCGAGCTAGCTGAGTAAGATCGTTATGCGTTATTAAAATTGTGTTCATGATGTACATACATGACAGTTATGATAAGTTGAGATGGCATCACATAAATTGAGTAACACATAGGTCCTAATTTACTAATGCTGGCATAGATGTGTGAGGGGGAGCTAGAACCTTTTTCTAATTACTATCAGCAAAATAATAGCACTGGAATGTGTTGTATGATGCACCATGTTTAATTATGACAACCCCATGAGAAAATTCATGACAAGTCTTTTTGCACCAAGATTTATATTTCACGAGTTTTGATAGCTAAATCATGTATTTGCAATATGTGACATACTTTCGTCATGAATACATAATAGCAAATCCTTGAGAAAGTTTTAATACATATTCCAGTGTCATGATTCAGCTATTGATAATTTTCATTTCTCTGTTCTGGCCTTAGGCGGGTCTCTCAAATTCATGAGTTTATTGGGAAGATACTGATATGAATTTGCGTTGTCAGCCTCAGGCTGTTATTCAAGGCTGTCCTTCTTTGAAGTAGCACTGGCACATGATAAGGCTGGATGCTATCCTTAACGTCACCAATGACATTTACAGGAATTGATCCTAGGACTCCCAGATGAAAGTCCAGAGCTCTAACCAACAGACTACGGCGGCTGCCATTCGTATATTAAATAGAAATAATTATATCTGTTCAAGTATTCAGTTGTATTCATGGCTCTGATGTGGTTGTCAGTATAAATACAGAAAACTTAACTTACATAATGACATGTATATAGTATAGAGCACTAATACAATAGAGTAACATCATGGGATGACATCATAGTACATCACATCATGTTATAGGACTGTAACAGTAACATTGTAAAAATTGTAGTCAAACACTAATTTCAGTGTCAGGCCTCTAGGACCCGTCAATAAGGAGTAACTATTCGGTATGTGATTATATGTATATCTATGTTGTAGTATATCTCAGTTAAACAATCTGGAACTGCTGGGTATAAACGACAATGACCTCTCTTCAGTCACACTGCCTGATGATTTCTTCATGAACCTGACATCACTTAAAAAGCTGTTTATGTATAGCTGTAAGCTAAGGGCTATTCCAAAGAGGTGAGTATAATTTCCAATTACGTCTGGGTGAGTGTGGAAGCTGCTCATCAATTATAGCACTGGAGTACATACAGTGTAGCTTAATGCATCATGCTAAATTATGGCAAGTTCTTTAGAAAATTCATGTTTTTTCTTTTAGGACAATAATTATTAGTTACTCATAAATTGTCATAGTTAAAACATATCACTGCAATATGTGTCATACATACACGTACACTGCATGAAAAATTGACAAATACCTGAGAAAATTCTATTCATATTCAAGATTCTTAAACTAACTACCGTGACATATGAACTAGAAACATCTGTTCATGTATTCAGTTGTATGCACATCTCCCTAATTTGCTGGCAGAGCGAGGTCATCTTCTATACATTATATAATGTGAAAGGACAGTAACAGCAACATTGTTGAATTGTAGTTGAACACTAATTTCGGTGTCATGTCTGTAGGCCCTGTCAGTAAGGAGTAACTATCCGTATGTAATTATATGTATATCTATGTTGTAGTATATCTCAGTTAAACAATTTGGAACTGCTGTATATAAGCGACAATGACTTCTCTTCAGTCACACTGCCTGATGATTTTTTCATGAACATGACATCACTTAAAAAGCTGTTTATGTATAGCTGTAAGCTAAAGGCTATTCCAATGAGGTGAGTGTAATTTCCAATAAAGTCTGGATGGATGTGGCAGCTGCTCATAAATTATAGCACTGGAGTACGTGGTGCGGTGTAGTTTAATGCACCATGCTAAATTATGGCAAGTTCTTTAGAAAGTTCATGTTTTTTTTTCTTTTAGGCCAATAATTATTAGTTGCTCATAAATTGTCATAGTTAAATCATAGCACTGCAATATGTCTCATACATACATGTACACTGCACGAAATAATGAAAAGCCCCCGAAAAAGTTCCATTTCATATTCAAGAGTCATAAAGTAGCTATTATAATATACAAAATACAAACAAATCTGTTAATGTACTCAGTTGCATGCACATCTCCCTGATGTGCTGGCAGAGCGAGATCTTCATGTGTATACTATATCATGTTGTAGGACTACCGGAGCCGACCCCATGTCGGATAACCGACACCATGTCGTCTCTTTTTGCCGGAAGTTTGTTATGTATACAAGGCAGAGCATTTTCTATTGTGAATCAGTTGTTGATTGCGCTTGAATAAAGCAACATCTCCTAACTCAACCGACAGAGGCTTACTCTTTAGGCGGGTAACTCCACCTAAGAATCCTTTGGATTCAGTACGGCTCGAGTTCACCTCATCCTAGGCTAAGCATATCTCTATTCATCCCTTAGGTTTAGGCCGATCCCGGGTTCTAATGAACCTAGCGTCGGACTTAGACTCTCAAGGTTAGATCTTCTTTCTCTACACTCCCTCGGAGTATAAACTCTACAAGAACACTCCCTCGGAGTATAAGCTCTAGTAGACCTACGTCGGTCCTGAGCGCCAATGAGTCTCGGCATCGGCCTACGTCTAATATAATCTTCAATCTACACTATAAAGAGCACCCATAACTGTTCACTCTCTTATGTAATGAGCAGAAGGTACACTTGGTCGGCCTCTACCACCTTCCAAGCCCTTCACATACTTGTAGCCCTCGGCTCTCGAATGATCTAGCACTCAAAAATATTACAATATAATGTGAAAGACTGCAACAGTAACATTGTTTAAATGTAGTTGAACACTAATTCCAGTGTCATGCCTCTAAGACCTGTCAATAAGGAGTAACTATTCGGTATGTGATTATATGTGTATTTATATTGTAGTGTATCCCAGTTAAAGAATCTGGAAGTGCTGGGTATAAACGACAATGACCTCTCTTCAGTCACACTGCCTGATGATTTCTTCACACACATGACATCACTTAAAAAGCTGCTGATGGATAGTTGTAAGCTAAGGGCTATTCCAATGAGGTGAGTGTAATTTCGTATTACGCCTGGGTGAGTGTGGAAGCTGCTCATCAATTATAGCACTGGTGTATGTACAATATAGTTTAATGTATCATGCTAAATTATGGCAAGTTCTTCAGGCGATTCATGTTTTTTTCTTTTAGGACAATAATTATTAGTTGCTCATAAATTGTCATAGTTAAATCATAGCACTGCAATATGTGCCATACATACATGTACACTGCACGAAATAATGAAAAGCCCCCGAAAAAATTCCATTTTATATTCAAGAGTCATAGGGCGCTTTCGGCATCAATGCGATGGAAGAGCAAATAATACGATGAAATACGATGGAATAAATTTTCCAATAATGCGATGGAAATAATAATAAAAAAATAATAAAAATAATATCGCATTATTGAATATTCATCGTATTTTCATCGCATTAATTTAAATAAAAGTTACGCATTAATGCGATGGATGTTGCTATTTTTCACGTATTATTGCCGAACACCTCTTAATTATGAGAAAGGCTAGGCTGGGAATTTCCAAATGAGCTCAAATAATTAAGTCAGTCAGATTACTTTAGATTACCATCAGTTAGAGAACAAACACTACAAATAATCCTACATAGCTCACTAATCAGCATTTTAAAATTATATTTGAATGTTACAAAAATATCTGCAGCTTGTTGGTTGTTGGTTCACTTCACTTGGTATCAAAATTAATCTTTGATCTACAAGTCGTAACATTCAGTCCACATGTAAATAGTGCACATTTGTATACAGCAGTCAAATCGAGCGGAGGGATCTTCATGCAAACCAATTTACCTGCACAGTATTGTGCGTTAACCACATTGACATCTGTAATTCTATTGATCGATCAGATCATTATGTAATAGGCTGAAGAAAGCAATGATACTGGTCCCAATTGCTTTCAGCATTGGTTATTGATAACAAAGACAGTTGAGTTAGTACACTGATAACAAAGACGGGTACAATAAGTAACATGTAGACTCCTTTATTTTCATTGAATGAAGAGAATAGCAGTAGTCTGTATTTGCAGACAAGGTATGTACAATAGCTGTAGTAGGTTACTATTGACAACTGATGGCATAACAGACACAGCAGACTGGACGAATTTATATTTATATTAAATATTTTCTTGACTCCAAATGCGTCGCATTGAGGAAAATAATAAATTTAATAAGAATAATAATAAAATATTATTATTTTAATAATTTATTCGATGCATTCCCGAACGCCATCGCATTTTTTATTATTATGCGATCCATTACCGAACGCCATCGCATTTTTTATTACAATGCGATCCATTACCGAACGCTATCGTATAATCCATCGTATAATCCATTATAATCCATTAAATGAATATAATGCGACGGTGCCGAAAGCACCCATAAAGTAGCTACTAGAATATACAAAATACAAACAAATATGTTAATTTATTCAGTTGCATGCACGTCTCCCTGATGTGCTGGCAGAGCGAGATCTTCATGTGTACATCACATCATGTTATAAGACTGTAGGAGTTACATAGTATAATATTGCAGTAAAACGCTAATTCCAGTGTCATGCCTCTAAGACCTGTCAATAAGGAGTAACTATTCGGTATGTGATTATATGTGTATTTATATTGTAGTATATCCCAGTTAAAGAATCTGGAAGTGCTGGGTATAAACGACAATGACCTCTCTTCAGTCACACTGCCTGATGATTTCTTCACACACATGACATCACTTAAAAAGCTGCGGATGCATAGCTGCAAGCTAAGAGCTGTTCCACAGAGGTGAGTATAATCTCATTCTCACTGCATTACTTCCTTAAGATTTAAAAATGATAGTTATCTAATATTATCAGGCCTGTGATATATTGTGTATATTATGTCGAGCTAGCTGAGTAAGATCGTTATGCGTTATTAAAATTGTGTTCATGATGTACATACATGACAGTTATGATAAGTTGAGATGGCATCACATAAATTGAGTAACACATAGGTCCTAATTTACTAATGCTGGCATAGATGTGTGAGGGGGAGCTAGAACCTTTTTCTAATTACTATCAGCTAAATAATAGCACTGGAATGTGTTGTATGATGCACCATGTTTAATTATGACAACCCCATGAGAAAATTCATGACAAGTCTTTTTGCATCAAGATTTATATTTCACGAGTTTTGATAGCTAAATCATGTATTTGCAATATGGGACATACTTTCGTCATGAATACATAATAGCAAATCCTTGAGAAAGTTTTAATACATATTCCAGTGTCATGATTCAGCTATTGGTAATTTTCTTGACTCTGTTCTGGCCTTAGGCGGGTCTCTCAAATTCGTGAGTTTATTGGGAAGATACTGATATGAATTTGCGTTGTCAGCCTCAGGCTGTTATTCAAGGCTGTCCTTCTTTGAAGTAGCACCGGAACATTATAAGGCTGGATGCTATCCCTAACGTCACCAATGACATTTACAGGAATCGATCCTAGGACTCCCAGATGAAAGTCCAGAGCTCTAACCAACAGAATATGGCGGCTGCCATTCGTATATTAAATAGAAATAATTATATCTGTTCAAGTATTCAGTTGTATTCATGGCTCTGATGTGGTTGTCAGTATAAATACAGAAAACTTAACTTACATAATGACATGTATATAGTATAGAGCACTAATACAATAGAGTAACATCATGGGATGACATCATAGTACATCACATCATGTTATAGGACTGTAACAGTAACATTGTAAAAATTGTAGTCAAACACTAATTTCAGTGTCATTTCTCTAGGACCTGTCAGTAAGTTGTTACTATTCGGTATGTGATTATATGTATATCTATGTTGTAGTATATCTCAGTTAAACAACCTGGAACTGCTGAATATAAGCCACAATGACTTCTCTTCAGTCACACTGTCTGATGATTTTTTCATGAACCTGACATCACTTAAAAAGCTGTTTATGCATAACTGCAAGCTAAAGGCAGAGCGAGGTCTTCTTCTGTACATTATATAATGTGAAAGGACAGTAACAGTAACATTGTTAAATTGTAGTTGAACACTAATTTCAGTGTCATGTCTGTAGGCCCTGTCAATAAGGAGTAACTACTCGTTATATAATTATATATCTCTATGTTGTAGTATATCTCAGTTAAACAATCTGGAACTGCTGATTGTATACGACAATGACCTCTCTTCAGTGACTCTACCTGATGATTTCTTCACACAAATGACATTACTGAAAGTATTAGATGTCTCATACATACATGTACACTGCACGAAAAATTGACAAATCCCTGTGAAAGTTCCATTTCACATTCAAGAGTCATAAAGCAGCTATCGGAATATTATATAAACTACAAAAACATCTATTCATGTACTCAGTTGCATGCACATCTCCCTCTCTGTTTTTCTCTTTTAGGACAATAATTATTAGTTACTCATAAATTATCATAGCCATGTCATATCACTGCATTATGTGTCATACGAATATGTACACTGCACAAAATCAATAAAAGTCCCTGAGAAAGTTCCATTAGATGTATAATGATATGATTTAACTACGATAATTTATGAGTAACCAATAATTATTGTCCTACGAGAAAAAAAAACATGAATTTTGTAAAGAACTTGCCATAATTTAGCATGGTACATTAAACTACACTGTACGTACTCCAGTGCTATAATTTATGAGCAGCTGCCACATTCATCCAGACGTAATTGGAAATTACACTCACCTCATTGGAATAGCCTTTAGCTTACAGCTATACATAAACAGCTTTTTAAGTGATGTCAGGTTCATGAAGAAGTCATCAGGCAGTGTGACTGAAGAGAAGTCATTGTCTCTTATACTCAGCTCTTCCAGATTGTTTAACCGAGATATACTACAACATAGACATACATATAAATTACATACCAATAGTTACTCCTTATTGACAGGTCTTAGAGACATCACACTGAAATTAGTGTTCAACTACAATTTAACAATGTTACTGTTACAGTCTTTTCACATTATATTTTATATAATGTGATAGGACTGTATATTTTATATTATAAGTTCCATTTGATATCCAAGAGTCATAAACTAGCTATCATAACAAAAATAAGCTAGAAACACCTGTTCATGCACTCAGTTGCATGCACATCTCCCCAATTTGCTGGCAGAGCGAAATCTTCTTGTTTACATCATACATGTATAATGTGACAGGACTGTAACAGGAACATTGTAAAGTTGTAGTTGAACACTAATTTCAGTGTCATGTCTCTACGAAGTGAAAGCCTCTCTATAAGTAGTATAGAAGTGTCTTCATTGAGGTCCAAGCATCAACTGAGACAATAAATATAAAAACAAGGTGCTTTACATACTATAAGAACTTCGTTCCAGTAAAATGCCGGTGTAGGGTTGTTCGGAAATTGTACCACAAGATGGCGGCCATAAGCCAGATGGCCGACCTATTTTCAACAAAAGGTGCTTAAAATCATCCACTTCATGTACAAAATGAATATCAAGTGGTTCTGAGAGGTCAGCCCTCTTTACATCAGTGTAAAAGGGACAATAATTGCTCAGTAGTGCACATTATACAATGTAAGTATATGAGTGATAGTTTACAACAGAAAAAAGTTAACACAGGCATGTATATGCAATAGGTGTTCATAGCGTCTGATAGGACTCGTCCCAGAGGGTGGGGCCGAGTCGGCCTGACTATTACAATATCATTCTCTTTTTTCTTTTTAACAGGACATCTGAGGCTGTTTGATGGTGTGTATCAGCACCACAGTTTAACCAACTTTACAAGGTTCTACACTGCACTCTTAACAGTCAGGACTGCTTTAGAAAAATGTTAAGCAAGCGTAAACTGCATGTTGTATATCATGGTACAAAGAGACAAACTGTCTACTTTTTATCTTACAGTCTGTCTCTACTGCAGCATCTGAAACACCTGTACCTATCAGGTAACAGTTTTAGTGAAGGCCTACCTGACGATGTGTTTGCTGGTCTGACATCACTGAAGGTGTTGAATATTGGTAAATGTGAGCTGAAGCAGTTACCAGAAAGGTAGGTTTGCTCTGATAAGACTTGGTACTCTCAGTCATAACTTTTCACCATAATTATTATTCAAGCCACCAAATAAATGTTTTGGTTGACTGGTAACTGGTATGTATTTCATCTGAGCAGATAATGTATGTACATTTGTATATGTAATAACTTCTGTTCCATTGACTCTAAGATCATACTAATTGGTTAGTTAGCTTGGCCTGGGTGTCAGGTCTGCTAATCTAAACCAATCAGTCTGTATAGTTAAATGTAGTTGGTAGTGGAGAGTAGGGCTGGGAGAAGAGACTGCACAGATTAGCTTAGCTTATACTTTATAAACCTGTCCTCTCCCCTATGGATAGAATGAAACATGAGTCCTCAAGGTAATTCATATTTTACCTCTAGTCATAGGCAGACTAGTGAAAACTGTTAGGTGCAGTAGTGGAGAAATTTAGATAGCCTTAGTTCTTTGTTTGTGGTTGGGGTTTGGGATAAGGGCGGTCAACCAGCAAAATATAGAGAAGACAACTTCTCCTGCTTCCTTTTTGGCGAAGAACAAAGGCTATCTCAAATTTCTTCACTTCTGCACCTAACTCCTAGTGGACATCTTGTATTCATCATGTAATAGCTTACCAATGTTCCACATAATTGCCTCACATACAGTGTACATACAGTTTTCAAGGGTTGCACACAGTCACAGCTTGGTATTTTGCAGGCTAAATAAAGAATGATGCTATTACGCACCTGGTGTTTGTACCTGGAATGCTAACTTGACAAGCAATAGATAAGCCTTTCATAATAGGTACAATGTACCTCTAGGCTAAACTGAAAAAATTGTGCAATTATGGCAGAAAGTTCATTGAGAAATTATTCTTTACTCAGTCATTGTTCTAAACTCCAAAAGAGTTCTGAATCATACAACATGTAGCATCCTGTTAATGAGATCATCTAACAATAATAATGATATTTATAATACCACCCATGACTTAATGTGCTATCATTTGGCTAGTTTCAAAACAGAAGAGCGTTGTTTGAACACACCTTAAATTTTTATTCATCTACTGGCTTTAATAACTTTGCTGTTAATATAATGGCAGATAACTGCTGAATTGCCTTCTCAATAACTGGAAGCAATTAGATTCAAGCTTAAACCACTACTGTCTCACCATTCAATATTTGCAAAGAATACTGGTCATCTTATTTCATCAAGATTGATGTGCTGTTTGTCTCTGTAAACCTAGTGGCAGCCAAGATAAACTCATTTGAATATTGGCTATTATGACCTCCATTCAGCATTGAGACCTATGGCTATGCCTGTCCTAAGTCTATACTTGTAACTTATGTACATAGGTAAGCTACTAACATCAAATAGCCCAGTAATTTTATTGAGTCAACACTAACTGTCATTCTATAAATAACTCTTGTGCACAGTGATGAATAAGTAAGTTAGAGTCATGCCCACAAAAAACAATGCAATGCATTGCGAGTCCTATGGCTATCTCTGTAGCACTGCTTTATATTGACTGCTTGAGTGCTTCCAAAATTCCCAACATAGGCTGATTGAAGGTGAAATCAGCCAATATTAAAAGAGCAGTTTCTTGGCAGCAGCTAGGTTACCAAACACAAACAACACATCAATCTTAATGAAAAAGGATGAACAAGATTATTTGAAAATATTGAATGGTGCGACAGTAGTGGTTTAAAAGTTGCAACTTTTAGCATTGTTGCTGAATTAAATCTACCTCATGCTGGTTGACTTTTTGCCTTTGATGTTTGTTATTGAATGCCATTAAGGTCAATTACTATGGAATGTAACTCCATATAAATTAATGACTACTAAATTGGTGTTGCCAGTTCAGGGGAAGACCACTGTGAATGAACATTTTAGACTTTAATTTGCCTACCATTACATTGAGCTAAACAGACCATATGAGTCTACCATAACTACGGGCTCATCAGCACACCTGGGTTTTCCCACACGAAAATGAGAATTTTGCCTTTGACCCAGGCCATCGTATTTGTGACTCTGTGACGGATGTGTGCAGTAAAAAATTTGATCAAGTTGGCCTGTGCCTGAAATTTATGTGGCGAAGACACTAACTATTGCTGTTCCTAACAAGCTTTTGCATGATAGTAATGGTTTCATTCTGTTGCTTGGCTACAATGAATGGCAGACTTTGTAGCTATAGGCAGTATTCTGGGTAAGCCAACATTTGATCGAAAACTCTATACTGAGTTTAGGAGCTCCAGTACTGTGCTCAGTCTGAGTCTTATTGGAGAAGCCAAATCTATGCAAATTTTATCCCTATAGAATCTCACAACTTTCAAAAGCAGAGTGGAGGTAGAATTTATGTTTACACGTATATACTAATAATTGCCTCTGAATAACCAAGTAGGAAAGATTTAAAATTAAATGAATCTGTAAAACTCAAAAGATCCGCCTTACAAGAAACTCTCAGAATTCATTATTTTTCTGTCAAACCAGAGATGTTCGTGTAGATGGAAACAATTCCAACACTGGTTAGGTATGATTTAGAATATGTTACATGAAATTAAACAATGCAATGTACATGAAACTATATGCATATGCATCTGCAGATAATAGAATAAAATACTCCGAAACCAATAGAACTATGTACTGTACCGAATCTACAACACATTCGGCATAGGTTTTATTCACTCACATTACTGCATGTTCAGTGCTCAACAGTGATATGTGTATGTACTGGCATTAGCTGTATTTTGTAATATATTCCACTGTTAGTACTCTACTAATGTTTAACAATCATCACTTATGTACCTTGTTAATAATCCTGGAATTACTGTTTACTTTGTGCATGATTTTGCCCCTGTGGGCTCTTATACTGGTTATCCGAGACTATTTGTGCTGACTGTAACTTGGACCCCTTTGGTCCAAGACCGACCTGACTAACCTTGGAACCAGAATTAGTATATGCATGTACATGTAAGTAGTTGGTTTTTGCCTTGAGAGTTTGGTTGTCTATTTGCTGTAGTTCAATAAATCTCTTAGTCTAAAGTCTCTCACTGTTTACTTCACTCATCTCTGTCTTTGGGTCTTGCCCAGTAAAGTCTATGATTTAGACCAGGACCCAGCAGTCCAACCCTTCCCCACAGCTGCCCACAAATTACAAGGTAAATTCTGTCAGCTTAAGTCTTAGGTAGAACAACATCACATACCAGACACGGCTAGTGTTTAATAAACTCTGCAAGTTAAAAAGGCTGAGAGAGTACTTGATACCTTAATGTTAGCATTAAGCAGTAAGAGACTTTATAGCTCAATCAGTAATAGAGTATTTTATTGAGCAGAAGTCTGCAAGCAACTGAACATGGATGTGTTTATGTTCTCTTATACATTGTATATGAAGGTGTGTTCCGGACGGATATTTACAGGCAAATAAGTACAAAGGGTTGGTCTAGGACTACCTGTAGTACAGGAGGTGTCTTCGAGACCTCTTGGACGGACCCGGGTCGCAAATAAAAGTTACAAGATGGCCGTTCGACCAAGGCCACAAGGGTTATTGGCCTAGGATTTTGCTTGGCCGGACGAAACCATCCCTAGCTCATCGGCACACCTGATTTCTTCGCACGAAAATGAGGATTTTGCTTTTGGCCCAGGCCGGTGTGTTCGCGACCCTGTGGCTGATGTGTGCCGGAAAATATTTTTGTAAATCGGCCTGGGTCTGAAGTTCAGGTCGAGAAGACACCTAGGGTCTGAATCACAATATGTGCAAAGCAGTCTCAGATTGCAAAAGTAAGAAAGCACTACTGCATATCAGACCAATTAGAGCTATCAAGACATGATTAAAATAGGCACTAGAAGGATAATGACATTCAATAACATCCACAGTAAATGTAAGTTAAAAAGGTATACAATAAATAGATACTAATCAAACATACATAAGTCATGGCAAGGCACTGCAACAGCACGAAATGTCAATGTTATGCAAGAATTAAAAGTACTTGTACTTTTGGTCATGAGGCAGTGTTGCTCAGGACACTATATCTGCCAACCTAATGACTAGTCCTACACCACCCTTCAAAGGACAGGACAGACAGGTCATTAATGATACAGAAGCTCATTAACAATACGAAGGGTTGTTACCATTACTTGCTGTGTGACTTATAAAAATACACCTGTAATAATTGCTTATAATGAAAAAGATGTCCTTCAGAAAATACTTATGTAACAAAGGATAAGCAATATCGATGAGGTTATAATTATATTCATGGCATGTTAATGGCATGGCATGTTGTGGCATGACATGGCTCCACCAAGTCTGTCCACTTAATGTTCACATAGCCTATGCAGAAAGAGGCCTTGTGTATCACATGAGATTATACAGTGCAACCCTGGAGAATTTACAAAAATTAATTCGATTGATTGCACCAAATATTATTTGAGATTCTGCACATTGGGGGTTATGCTCACCAACAAGCTTCATAGTAAAGCTGTTTTAGAATTACTAACTCTATTGCAGCATTCAACACCTCCAGCAGCTTAAAGATCTTAGCGTTGCAGGCAATTCTCTATCCAATATCCCATCCTTTGTGTGCAAACTTCGAAACTTGGAAACTTTAAAAGTTAGATGCAAGAGCCTAATCTCACTGAATGCAGCAATTTTGCAACTCTCTAAGCTGTCCAACTTAGATGACCTATCTGGTTTATCGAAAATCATCTCTCCTCCTAAACAAGTATGCAAACGAGGTCTTAATGCTATATGTCAATACTATAAAGACTTGGAGAATGGTGAAGGAAAAAACTTACCATCAGTCACAGTAGTACTTATTGGTAGCTCAATGGCTGGAAAAACCAGCATCATAAAGACAGTACAGAGCAAGTCACAGGAACGAATCTTAACCAATAGGAAGGAAGATGCCGTCAAAGATGAAACTACAAAGGTTTTTGAAATGGAAGAAGTAGAAGTTAAAAATTCAGTTTTGCGAATGATTGATATGGGAGGAAATGAGATTTATCATGATACATATCAGTTGACTTTGAACCAAAACTGCATACCTGTCATCGTTGTCAGTATAGAACAGTATGATACCCTTTCAAAGCAAACAACACAGAGGGAGGCTGTTAGGAGGTTGGCGTTTGATTACATGTCACATTTGTATCTTGCCCATCCATCTTTGGGGAAACCAAGGCTGGTTTTCACTTACAAAGATAAGTTTCTGTTGAAAAAATTTCTCGGTTTGAGGGCCAGCTTTATTCAAGTCTCCAGAGACTTGTGTAAAGATATTCTCGAGGAAGAAAAGTCACTCGATGGTCAATTCAGTCGAATAGAAGTCTTTTTGAAATCGGCAGGAAATGTTTTCACTGAAGAGAACATATATGATGTGGGTTCTGACAACAGCTATGCAGAATTTGAAAGATTTAAAACTGATGTATTTCTGACATGTCAAAGTTTTGTGGTGCCTCTTCCAAAGATTTGGGAAGATGTAGAGACTGAGGTTCTGGCGCTAAACTCGGCCTACAATACAGCTGAGGAAATTTATAAAATCTTACTTGGAAAGAAATTCGCCATTAAGAAGAATCAGCTGGGAGTCATCCTGCAATTCATGCAAGATCGTGGCAAGGTGTTGCGGTATCCAACCATTGATGGGCTTGCACCTTACATATTTCACAAGCTTTCAGAGATAACAAAGTTAATGTGCATTCTATACCACCATGACAAAGGGATATGGGGAGAACGGCGAAGTTCTTTTACTCCTTATCGATGTGATGATTCGACCCGTGTGGAGGTAGAAGACTTTGATGAAAATGTCTCAAAACTTGTTGAAGCCGGGATTGTAGATGAGAAATTTCTCTTCTTTCTCATTCAAAGTGAAACATCTTTCAAAGGTATGGCGGGTCAACACATTGCATTAGCTGTGTTGAAAGCATTTCGCCTGGTCCATGGGCCGTTAACTAACACTAAGAATCGTGTACGCTACATTGTGCCATATTTAGTTCCTGAAAATTATGGTGAAGCTTCCAGTTCTACAGAAGAAATTACCTTGCAGGTGAATGTCACATTTAAAGGTTTATCGCTGCCGAAGTACGTGTACAATCAGATGACTGTTGGCTTGCTGGAGCCTTATCCCGATGACATCACAGTGCGCGAGGTCAAAAGAAATGGTGGACGTGTCTTTGATGATGGCCTTTCTATCCAGTTGGTACATGACTATAAAGCTGGAAAAGCTACTATATACGTATCTTCTGCTGTCAATAACATCCTTGGCATTTGGGAGAAACTTATTTTGCTTACCAACAACACTCTCAGACATGTTATGAAAGCCTGGCCTGCAAGTAGACCTGTGGTTGTTTCCCCGTGTTCTCATTGCCTGACGGTAAATGATCCGCACCCTGCAAAGATTACCAACCCTGGGTGGGCAATCAGATCTTTAGAATCCACAGCACAAGGATCATCAGACTGGCACACAGAAGCAAAAACCGTTGAATGTAAAGGAGTCAGGATACCCAGTATCCTCAAGTATCCACGCACAAGTAAGTGCAATTACCGGTCAGTGGGGGATTTTCTCAAATCTTAGATCTACATGCAGTTTTCAGGCAAGCAAATGTCATCCAAAACCCTTAAATGTATTAATTATATCAACCCAAAAGTTTTTGCTAAATGAAATAAATGTACATATTTAGATGTCGAAAGTTTAGTATCATCTGTCAATGTTTGGAGATTGGCTAACCTGGAATTAAATTAGCACTGTATTATACTACATATAAATGCACCAGGATAATCTTGTTATTCATTTGTGGACTGATGTTGATGGTTGATGTTGTAGTTTTTTGCTTTAAGCCACTAAATACCGGAATTGGTTCATTTAGAGTATGTAGGTCAACATTCAGTCATGCTATTTGCATCTGACTTTGCAGAAAAAGTGAAAACTAGTGGTTATCATACCAATATCATAAGATAGTTGTGGACAGCACACTGATAGCACAGTATTCTACCTGCTTACTGCCTCATTTTCTTACCAATTGGACATCTATCAATTAACTACTTTGAAGTTAGACTTTGAACATTACAATGAATTTCTGCGCCAATCTCTAGAATAAGCTCATGTTTTGGTCTAGGCATGGTGCAGCATCTAATACTAGAGCAATCAGGAAGTCCACTAACAACGTTTGCCAGAAGACTATTTAGACCAGGCCGTAGCTTTACAGGTGAGTCAGCTTTTAAAGCTTATGTAGTTTTTTTTCTTTAAACTGTGGTTAATGAGATGTATGTGACTGCTCGCTATTCCTCTTTGGGTAGCTAGCATGCCAACATCTTAGTCAACTCAGCTCAAATAAGCAACAGCTCTCCCACCGAGATTCCTTATTATCCATGCATAGCCAGACTGAATTACCTATAAACTCCCTATACTCGTTATTATATTGTAAGGTTTTTTCCTGCCAGGTAAAGCCATGAAAGAAGAGAAGGTAAAAGCTCTGGAGCTGTTTGTAAATCAACTGAAAGTACAAGGGAAGGAAGCTATTACTGCTGGTAATTACAGCTAGTTGACAACAACCTGTGTCCCCAAGTTTACCTTGAAAATATTTCTATGTATTTTAAGTCCAGTAATCACTTTAATAATTAATGATTTGGTGATAGGGCTGTGTGATAGTTTTAACATTATTGTGTTTCTATGCTGCAGAATGCATATTCATCACTTTCAACTTTATTAAAAGACTGCTTGCTGTACATTCAATCATTATCAGAGGGAGGAAGCAGCCAATGAGGTATTGGCAGCACACAGAATACTGTATCAACTGATGTTTGTTTTCTGCCAGGTAAAACCATTGGAGAAGAGCAAGTAAGAAATCTGGAGCTCTTTGTAGATGAAGTGAAAGTTCAAGGGAAGGAGGCTATTACTGCTGGTAATTACACCTAGTTGACAACAACCTTTGTCCGCAAGTTTACCTACGTGTATTTAAAGACTAGTAACCACTTTAATGTATTATCTGGTGATGATGGTCTGTGTAACAGTGTTTTATTAAATGAAGGCCAACTTAATGCATATGATTGTATTATTTAATTGAAGGTCAAATTAATGTATAATGCATGCTGTATGTTGCCGAATTCATAAATTATTCATTGCTCTGAATATTCTATTCCAAGACTCTGTATACTCTAAATTAAATCATTATCAGAGAGGGGAAGTAGCCAATCAGATGGTGGCACCAAACAGAATACTCTATCAACTGATGACCTGGATGACATGTCTGACGATGATGACTACATTGTTCCAAAGGAAGATGAAGTTAATCAGAAGAAAGAAATCAGACTCCCTGCTGTAATAACTACCAACCCAAGGATCAAGGAACTCTTCAACTCTGAAAATGTGGGTAGACTGTAATGGTTTATGTCGAAACATGTGTATTAGTTGCAACAAGTAGCTCAGAATTACTCTTCGTTGTAAAATACTAAACAATTGTAGTCTTATAATATTATATTGGTGATAAAATGAATAAAAAAGTGCAATATAAATTGAAAGCACACAGAGTAACTTTGTTCTAATTGGGAATAATACACATGTATATGTAGTTGCATTGCATTGTGAGACACAAACCCTATGTATGACACTCTAATCACCCTAGATGTTTATATTATTCAAACTCAGAATGGAATTAGAATAAAAAGTATTTAAGCAGTATATAAACTTATTACCCTATTTATCCATTTAGGTGTTTGAAATGACACGTAAAAGAGGAAGAGCTATGATAATAAATAACAAGAAGTTTGATGGAGGACCAGCCTGGAATAGAAATAGTTCAGATGTTGACGTTGATAACTTGAAAGACATGCTGAAAGCTTTCAAGTTTGAAGTAGTTGTACATAGAAATCTCAAGGCAGAGGTATTTCCTGATCTCAATAGAATAGGATTGTTACTACATATTCTATGGCTGATGAACACATTGATGAAACTGGTAAAACTAGTGCCTTTCTATTACATACATGTAGTTCAATGCTCTGAATGCTTCTCACTGTAGGATCTACTGAAGGCTGTCCAAGCAGAGGTAGAACTGAAAGACCATGAAGATTATGGGTGTCACTTCCTGGTAATCATGTCACATGGTGTGGAAGGCAATCTTGTATTTGGCACAGATATGAAGCTGGTCAAACTCACAGATGTCTTTGATTTACTCACTCCAATAAACTTTCCTGGAATGCGTGGTAAACCTAAAGTAATCATAGTGGAGGCTTGCAGTGGAGGTATTTACTAATAATAATATTAAACTCCCCCCCCCCCCCCCAATTACAGGTTCAGCGTGCCTGAATAACCATCTATTACTGATATTATTTTCTGTATCACTCTATGTTAGCTATAGATGTGTTCGATGTTTTGTGAAAAAATGCTCAATTGTGGTTGAAACATGATTATCTGATGTAAAGCCAACACTATCAGCTAACAGTCAGCTTTTATTCTGGTCTCAGCGAGGTGAGCTTGATGACAACTGAACTTAATATTAGACATTAACATACAATAATGGCGACCACAAACATCGTTTGCTGTCATTAGGCATATTCGGATATTGCACTGTGCAAGCTTATAAATAGCAATCAGTGGCAATAACAATATATTTTATTCAATAATATAGCTACATGTATAACTCAAGGCAAGGCGTGCCTGGCAACAATAATATAAAGTATATTCAAATAGCGAAGGGATTCCCCTTCAGAGCAAGCACTAGTCACGCCTGAACGCTCAAGATGTATTGGGATAGTTAGACCAGTGCTATATAAACCAGCACAGTTTCCAAATACGCCTATTGTTTAAACCACTACTGTCTCACCATTCAATATTTTCAAATAATCTTGTTCATCATTTTTCATTAAGATTGATGTGTTGTTTGTGTTTGGTAACCTAGCTGCTGCCAAGAAACTGCTCTTTTAATATTGGCTAATTTCACCTTCAATCAGCCTATGTTGGAAATTTTGGAAGCACTCAAGCAGTCAATATAAAGCAGTGCTACAGAGATAGCCATAGGACTTGCAATGCATTGCATTGTTTTTTGTGGGCATGACTCTAACTTACTTATTCATCACTGTTCGCAAGAGTTATTTATAGAATGACAGTTAGTGTTGGCTCAATAAGATTACTGGGCTATTTGATGTTAGTAGCTTACCTATGTACATAAGTTACAAGTATAGACTTAGGACAGGCATAGCCATAGGAACTTAACAGGTCTCAATGCTGAATGGAGGTCATAATAGCCAATATTCAAATGAGTTTATTTTGGCTGCCACTAGGTTTACAGAGACAAACAGCACATCAATCTTGATGAAATAAGATGACCAGTATTCTTTGCAAATATTGAATGGTGAGACAGTAGTGGTTTAAGTGATTACTTAATCTCCATTTCCATGTATCTACATGTATATTCAATGTACATCTGTAATTCATATCAGTATTCTCAATGATTCTTCTCTTGTTATAGAGAACATGCCTTCTAGTAAAGAGACTAGTGCTGAGTGCCAACAATGATATCTGTTACACAATATACTTGAGCAATGCATTTTTTGTGGCACTGAGGTGTAATATGCTATAGAAATTATTGCTGAGACTGAACATTGCTAAAATGATATGTATTCAAAAATCTTTAAGAAGACAAATGAATAACATGCAACCCACTCTCACACATTCTGCTGATCTTACAGATAGAATTGATGTGGGTGAACAAGGCATACATCTAGAGAATCCCCCACAAAGTGGTAGTGAGAAGGTGAAGTATGAGACAGTGTCACCTCTACCCTCGCAGATTGGTAAAGGACAGGAAACTGAGTCCTTGACTCATCTGAACTATGATGATCTACTAGTACTCAAGTCCAGTGTGGAGTGTGAGTTATTTACTAAAAAAATTCACTGAAGCCAAGTTTTTGTCTGTCGTAGATCCCTGGCCTATTCAGCTGTCCAATCATGCTAGCTTTAAACCAGAATAATAAAACAGTTCAAATTTTTCAAGTGCCTAAAGTATATTATGTTACACTGATCAGTAGCTGTATACAATATGAAATTTAACTTTACTTTGTTAAAGTATAATTGTGTTGGTGGATTTGCAGTTTTGTATCCTTCCAGCCAGTAGCAGTCAATAATACAGAACTGTATGTTGCTAAATCATTTATTTTACTCCTTTTATACTCCAGCATTCGTTTCTGTGAGTCACGGTGTTTGTGGGTCTCTGATGATAAGAGGTCTGGTATCTACCATGTACAAGCATGCCTGTCACAGAGATCTGTTTGAGATATTCAAGCATGTAAGTGTATTTTAGCATAAATGCAATACTACTTAGAATGTGATATTCCGACAATTGCAACATTATTTCTATTTGTATAGTTTGTGTTTATTAATCTATTTTTTGGAAAAACCTCTCTTATGTGATTCACAATCTTACTCAGGTACAGCATCTAGTGAGGAAGGTATCCATAGCAAGACAATCCTGGCAAGGAGGACAGTTGGCTGTAGTCTGGGATACCCTGACCTATAAGAGAAAGCTCTACCTCTTCCCTGGATTCAATCGAACACGAGAAGACAACCCCTAACTTAGTTACTTGCTTCGCTGAATCAGTTATTTCATAGAGCTACTTTATATTACTCTCATCAAAGGAAAGCAGATAGAAAACACTAAAGTAGGACAATACTGTAGAGTATTGTATCAGATTTGGATAAATGCAGGACAACTTTTTAATCATATTCATTTACTATTATAGCAGAGATCATGGGTGTGGGAACTGACAATCTAGCTTATAGCTACATTTCTACTTCATATACAATATTAGTGAGTTGTAATCTTGGAGCAATGTGATTCTATAGCATTCAAATTATTATTATCTTATTCCATGAGTCTATGTGTATCTGTGGGTTACATTTATACAAATATTACAGTGTAGTCTTACCATACACTGTACTCATTACTTGACTTCTATACTTCTATGCTACTGTTGATTTAAGATTATGCACATGTAGAACATCATACAGGTGGTAGTAGCGCTACTACAACATATTGCATGGATTCTACTAGTACCGTACTATGTACAGTTTAGTATACATCTACATGTATGATGTATTAACTTTGAAATATGCTGTAATGGTTGACAGTCATTATCACAAACTGCTGTTAATGTTGTTCTATATGATTTGTTTGTAATCATTATATCATGTACTACGTATTATTAATCTACATGTATATCAACACCAGTTAATACTGTACTCTATGTCTTATTGTGATTTAGTTTCTGCTAGAAGTGTTATTCAGTCCTGATTTTGGTGTGGGTTACTAAATATTATATAATATTGTGTTGTACTTTATCATGTTTTCAACTTTTATAATTGCTTGTATTAGCCAATATTGCAGTGTGACTATCTAATCTATAATCTATAATCAACATTATCACTTAACAATAAATTCGCTTATTATAATTTTAGCTAAAGTTATACAATGTAATGTAAGCATAAGGAGGGGGTCCATTACTGTAATATAAAATAGTGTCATGCTTTAATATGATTGGCAAAGAAACACAAATCACACAAGAAATGTTTCCAAACTTTAACAAAAATTGTTTCGATTAAGAATTGCTTACTCCCTTCTTTGAAATTTTGCCAGTGTTAATTATAAATTTATGGTCACAATTATACTGGAAGCCAGACAAGGCCTTGTGCTTCAACCACAAGCTAACCAGCAGTTCTTTTCCTTTCTGTTCACTTTCATTGTGAAAAAAGGTTAGCAAACAAACTGTGTTAATCCAGCCAATCACCAAAGCTTCTGTTAAATAATTTATAAAATTGGAGTCGTTTGTACCTAGTATTGACCAATCACAATAGCGCTAGGTAATGCTGTAGCCTGAGAAGACCAACATGTGAGACGAAATAGAACAATCGGCCTTTTGTGTAGCCAGTCTTTATTTGGATGAAGTAGACTCCTTTTGTTTGAGATCAATTTGTAGCAGATGATGTCATGTACTTTTGTACTGGCAGACCTGTTTGAATAGCTATAATAGCTATGTATACTATCCAACAAGCTTTTCTGTTTTTTGGTTGGTTATGGTCAATATTCAAAGAATAGAAAGGTGATGTAGTTATTGAATAATGAGAGAAAACAAAGTGATGACGTTCAGTCCTAAACTAATATAAATTCATTGAGCACTCTTATCATAATGGTAGCTGTATAGAAATATCTGATCTGTATCACTTAATCCAAGTGATAGTAAGTTGTTATAAACATAGGGCAAATATAAAACCAAACAAAATACAGTGTAATTTTAATTTAAAAAAGTATCTTATATGATAATCATTATCTCAAGTTTTGTATAGTGCAATTACATTGTACATGATGTATAACCAGTATAATATTGTGATGGTACGCCAAATCGTATCTTACATCTGACACTCATTCTTGTGTGCATATAATTGTATATATTTGCTTGTACCTTGTTCCTATATTGTTGTATATAATTATATGATTATATCTAAGTCTTTTAATGCCTTTTATACCCATGTACAGAGGCCCGACCTCTCAGAATTCATTCATATTCATTTTGTACATGAATTGGACCATTATAAGCAACTTTTGTAGAACCCGACCTATTTTGGGTCGGCCGTCGGGCTTCCGGTGGCCATCTTGTTGCGCAACTTCCGGACGACCACACGTCGTCTTTTCCCGACGTCACGTCGGCCAGAAGTCCTTATACTATATAAAGGGCATTGTTTTACTGTTCATTGTCTCAGTCTTCACTTGGCTTTCAATAAAGACACATCTATACTTGATACAGAGACTTTCACTTCCTTTTGCCAGGTCATTCGCTTAGCGAACTGCCTACTAGGTCGGATCACTCTCTTTCATTGTATAGTCTGAAGGTCGGACTTGAGATCAGATGGGTCGTCTTTGGTAGTATTTGGGCTACTGAGACCGCTCAATCTTTCATGTAATGCGAAGTCCTATTACCACTCATAGGCACTTCATTTCTGGGTCGATAGTCGTCCAAGGACGACCGCACCAAAACACAGAAACCATTACAATATATTAAATATAATACGGATATTCACTGGTAGTAATCTACAAGACAGAAAAAATGTCATTATAAAAACATAAAGGTATGCAACAAAGTATTTTAGTTCGGAAACATTTTGTCGACTAAAATAATTTGGCTATACTTCAAACTTTACAACTCACTTATTTCACACCTGCTGATGTTTTTGCTTAAACCAAACCACTTATTGCTGGCTGCACAAATTAAAAAAATATTTCCAAAGTTCAATATTCTACAACTTCAGTGCAATTCCCTCTTTTTTGCATATTAAAGTAGTATAAGATTCAAAATATAGGTATTTTAGTTAGTAAGTTCATATTTTGGGCTTCAAAATGATATGCAACTTGACTTGGTTGAACATGTACAAATGGCTGTATTTGAACCCCAAAAATCGTTGAAATATAGTGATTTTGTAAAAGCTCAGGAAATTTTGCCAGGAATTTCGAACTATTCATTGATGTCACTTGTCTGTTCAGTATGAAAGAGCATTCACATAGTTGAACAAAGAAACAAAGACAACCAATGAGAGAGTGTTAGTTATAAATGGGTCAATTGTTACCATTGTTACTGTGGGAATAATGCTGTTTACAATTATAGTTTAGTTTATTGTACTAGCAGGGCTGTATCCTCTGATTTGAAAGTGGCCCTGCCACGTTCATGGCGGAGTGGGTGCGGGAGGGGCGCTCCAGCGCCCTCCCGCAGGAGGGGGGCCCTCCCCCGGAAAATTTTTATCTGAAAGGCTTTAAAACATGCATTTTCCTGCAAAGTAAGCCTGAAACATTTCAGACTATGAAACTATAGAGTTACCCTCTTGAAAGAAGATAACTCTATGTAATAGACACCAGGTTTCATGTTAGATTTTTTACGTGTAGCATCCATATGGGTACATTGTGTGGGCAATATACATTGCACACTGTTATTTTCTGTTTCAGCTATACAACCATATAGGCCTACATTGTTTGATTACACATGAACCACTTTTGGGACACCATGGCTTACCACCTAAATGATAGTTAAGGACTTGAACGGTTAGATTGTATTATTGTTAGAGCAATGCAAAAACATGGTTTAGACATAGTCTTACAACAATTACTGTTAATAAAATTAGTTTTGTGTTCCTTTGAAAGTCACACTCTCTTTATGTTTGTTCCCAGCTCACAGCTTTTGCATAGCTTTATTTGTTGTAAACTCTATCAAGGTAGCTGCTATATACATGCATACATTGGTTCCTGTCACTAAACTGACTAGATGTGTATTCGTTGAATTAATAATAAAGACAAACAATATATTCATACATGCTATCAGAGGTTTGAACTCACAGAATAATTTGGAAACTAGTCTTAGAAGACCTGGTGCTGCCTTCTCATATGATGGAAACACTGCAGAGCAATGGAGTATCTGTGATGAAGAATCTGATATTTATATATTGAGGAAGGTTTTGCAGCAAATACCAGCACATTGGAAAGTTCAAAGCAATGATCTTGTTGAGTTTAGTTGGATCAGAGGAATTGCTGAAGGCTAGAGCTTGCACATACAAGAAAGGGCTAATCACAATGGTCATGGACAGAGGAGCAGTAGAGACCAAGTATCACAAGCAGAATTTAGAGAACTGTGCAAACCCATCACAAATGTTATTTTAGAAAGGTAGAAGTTTGACACCAGGTTGCAAAATAACATAATATCCGTAGTGTCAAACACAATTCTTTAACAAGTCTGCACAATAGCAGAGCTAATCAAAGAGCCATCACGGCTCCTGGAGCTGGGTATTATTATAGTCCGATATGGCATGAAGGGAAAACCTAGTTCAGGACGAAAACTTCCAGGTCATCGGCGGAACTCAAACCCACGTCCTTGCAGATAGCTTGAAGCCTTCAGTCAGTTTTACAGTGATACCAGAAACCAGACAGCCAATCTGCCTACGGAGACTTGACAGATGAATTACTGAGAAATCAAACAACAGCCTGAGTAGATGGCAACTCATCATGCTTTGAAAAACGTCTAACCTCACTCTAGTTGCAGCAGTGCAAACTTGCCAGATACATGAAGCAGCTGAGTGATTTGAATGTACTATAATAGACAGGATGAACTCATGAACCAACAGTAGATGCCATCCGTATCAACTCAACACCACCAAGTCAACACCAACAAGTCAGCGCCACCAAGTCAGCACCACCAAGTCAGCACCACCAAGTCAACACCAACAAGTCAACACCAACAAGTCAACACCAACAAGTCAACACCAACAAGTCAACACCAACAAGTCAACACCAACAAGTCAACACCAACAAGTCAACACCAACAAGTCAACACGGTAAATAAAGTAACACCTCTAATCACCACAAGATGCAACAGGTGTGGGAGAAAAAGCACTGAAAGAAAGTAGAGATGTTTAACTCACTTTACTCAACTTTAGAAGCACAGCTATCCAATAACAGAGACCAACAACATATTCTATTGATATTCTCGCAAATAATAAATAGTTTGGGGTGTGGTAGGCTAATTGTAGCATGAGCTAAGTACAGTATCTATATTATTTTTATTCCATTGTATAAGAGTTAATTTATAAGTATTAGTATATTCTATCTAATTTCAAGCTAATTTAATAAAAATTGGTAAATGTTTACAAATAAAATGCAAATTATATTAATTATTTATTTTATCATACCTCTACCTGTGCTATTGAATCTCAATCTGCTAAAACAGCCATTGAGATTGACAGTTGCATGCTAATAAATAAATTTTTCAGCAGGTATTAATACAAGCCTTCCATGGGTTTGTATGAGTGAATAAATCTGTAATAACAAATTTTTTCTGGTGTGAAACCATTGTTATTGTCTTAATCTTTCTTGATTTCCATCAATATAACAAAATTGTTGTATATTATTTCAAAATTCCCACTTTTATAGTAGACCGTGCTCTCTGTATTTCATTAGTTTCTAAAAGAAATCACTGAGTTCTAACACTAATGCTCATAGAGGTAATATGCTAACACGGGTAGAAACATATTAAAAGCTTGAACTAATAGCAGTGAGCTCTCTCAAGGTTCTACATTGATTATCAACTCTCATTGTTACAAATATTACGGAGTTCATTGCCTATGCTTGATAGATTGGCCGCTTCTATAACGCCCAGTGGGCTTTCGATGCTGAAAAAGTGGCCCGGCTTTGGCCGGACTGGCCGTAAAGGTGGCTACAGGTGGCTACGGCCCTGTGTACTAGTGCACATGACTAGTTGACCTATTAAAACCAATTGTAAGCAAGCTCATGTTCATTGACAAATTTCAGCAAATCATCGGGACAAAAGTAGAATCCCCTTTACACATTAGTAGTTGAAGAATTAAGCTATGTACATGTTGCACGAATACTAAATATAGACCGGTTATTCATAGTAATTTGCATTAGAACAATCAGTGTTTGCGGGCTCATAGAACTAGTAGTCAACGTGCCGCTTGATCGCACTAGTGATAACCTGAACAAGTGACGTCACTTATTCACCTATTGTTAAATAGCTGAGCATTTTTGGCAATATATAAACTTTACAGTCTGATTACACTGAAGTAAATAAAGTAAATATAGTCAATTTGCATATCATCTTGAAGCTAAAGGTGTTACCTAACTGACTAGAATGGTCAAATCCTCAAAAATTGAATACTTTAAGGTTTGTTTGTATTACTCAACAAGAGCAGTTGTGAACAGATTGTCACTTTAGACTGTTAAGATTAGGTCTTTATTCAACTTTAAATTCTGACAGTTAGCTACTAGAACAACTAATATTCTGCATAATATACATGTAGTTCTAGAATACGTTCAATGTTCCACCATGTACATTGACCTGACTGGACGTGTATGATATTAAAGAGAGAGAAACTGTTTATCAACAACATAGACTGTGCATGTATGTTAACCACTGGTAGTGAATAATAATGTTCTGTTCACATTATTTCTAGCTGCTGGTACAGAGCTGCAAGCTGACCACATTAGACAGATGGAGTGGTACACCTCTAGCTATCCTGATTATCCTACGGTTCATTCACTTATTCCCAGTTATAATGTACATGAGTAAAGTATTCATTGCTCAAATCAGTAGACATGTAAAGAGGAAATGCAGTGCTGCTCTATACACAGTTGTAGCACAATTCACATACCAGAAATATATCAATCATGCCACACAGTTTCATAGTGTTAAACAACATCTACATGCACTTACTCATTACTTACAATGTCTAAGGTTGATCTGCTCAAACTACTAAACAAACTGACACTGTATGCGCTAGCACTCCTATTAGTGATTGAGCTAGAAAGAAAAAAGCATGGAGCAACCAATGATTGAACTCTTCCATATAGCATGTACTTGCAGATTTGTAAATCCGGGATATTGCAATTGATGTGATGCCCTGATCTGGGAGCAGACTTTGCGAAAAGTCAATACAGTATGAATTATTCCATCACATATAATACTTATCAAACATGTACATTGTATAATCATAACAAGTTAATGTCTTTTACCGACATTATGGTGTCACAGCTAATACTACTAAATTGCTCTGCATTTTTTGGCATCAAATAGAAACATTTATGGGGAGGGGAAGACAATGTTAATAGTATCCCCAGAGCAAGGAGGGTACTCACACTCAGCACTAGTCCTTTATTGAAATATCATTGGAAATATGAGAAGGAAATAGAATAATAAATACTTCATATTGAAAATGTGAAGTATCATATTTGAATGTTAACATTGTTAAAACACAGTTGCCAAATTAAAGGTTTAAAATAAGAAAGAGCTTAAAGTGCAAATAAAGGTTTTCACAATTACAGTGTATATGCTTTCATTAAGCTATATAAACTATGAGCTATTTTAGTAGTTTTGAACAGCATTACTGTTATTGAAAGAGTAGAAGATAGTTGTCCTTTTTGATAGTAATAGAACTACCAACCAGTGTCCAGTATCATTCAGCCCATTCTTCCATCTTAGCCAAGAAATAAGAAAAGCAAAACTGTGAGAATGACGGCTGCACCTGTAGATACATAGGCGCCTCTTCGTCTCCTTGTGGTTACACCTGTCAGTGTGAAATATAATAATAACATCACCTTATTTTTAATAATAGTACCTCTGCAAGAACATTTTTGTTCAATTTCCGCCAAATGAAGCTACTTACAACTGTGAATGCAGCAGTACCTAAACTGTATATTAATTGATCAGTAAAAGACCCTAGTGTATGACATCATCACTACTGAATAATCATAATAAACTAAATTAGAATATCCCCTGCTCTACTCTATCATAGTTATAAATTCAGTGTACTGTCTTTATTTTGTAAATAGTATAATAATTATTTGTGTAATGCTAGATTAGATTGATGAATATAATAGGATTATAATTATTAAAACTTCTTTCCTCACATAACAGGTAAAAGCAGTTATAACTACTTGGTGCTCAGTGGTTTCAGCTATTTTATATATACACAGATAAACATACTCATAGTTTATCAATGGTAAAGTATTTACATGTGAAATTTATTACATACCAGTTGTTGTAGCTACAGGAGAGTAGGTCACCCATTGGTATCCCTCAGTACAGTAGGCATGAGCCTCAGCTGGAATGAAACTGGTATCTGGTATCTCTTGAGAGACAGCCTCTATGGCATACTTGTTCACTTTGAATTGAGCCCTGGAGAGTACTTCTGACATATTCCTAAACACCTGTCCAGTACCTGCTGACTCATGTAACATTCCAACTCTGCAGGTTCCAGCATTCCCCTCTCGCGTTACCAACATTCGCTGAAATATTAAAAATAACGTTGATGTAATGTTATGTTGTATAATAATTTCATTGAACCACAATCAGTGCATCATTGCAGAGTTCAAATTTTGTATTCTGAATGTAAGAGATGTGAAAGTTAAACAGCATTGTTTGAGATTTTCACAAATTTTGTGTATATTTACTAATGCAAGTGAAGACAACCCTAAACAAGATTTAGTGCCCCGATGCATAGACGTAGCCTACCTGGCATCAACCTACAGTTTTATTCTCTTACATAGACTATATTGAAAGTACAGTATGCTATCGTTACTAATATCTTTATGTTTGTATACCTTATTATAGTCCTGTAAGATGAAGTCTCCATCTTCTGTCATAAAAACAGCAAGATTCTCTCTACTCTCATATGACATGTCCAGATTAATCACTTTACCCTAAATTAGAATATAAACAGTGTTAATCATATGGTATTCGTATGGTAAGATACTCTCTGGTACCATGCTGTTGAGCTCAGTGATAAATTACTCGTAAAAAACACAAATCTATTTTAGTAGGTGATTCATGGTTCCTTTTCGAGAACCACCTCAATATGAATAAATAAATTATTATAATGGAATAATTATGTTAGTTTGATTTATCACTAGATCTACATGTAAAACCATTGTGGTCTACAACTACTTTCCTGGAGGTAAGTTCTTAACTCTATTATTTAACCTCCAATTATTATTCTATAATATTCACTTCAGTGTTCTAATAAATGTTGTACCAATCTCTACTTACTTTTTGCCAGTTTTCTTTAGCCCTAACTTCTATAGAGCTGGATTGGTGAATAGCAGCAAGGATGACAGCAGTCAGTAAGAGCACCTGTATACTACCTGCCATTATTGGTGTACTAGTATTCTACAAGCAATGTTACACATTCATGTCGGTATTCTTTGTCAAAAAGTAGAGAGCAGAAACGAACAGTGAAATGTGTGCTGCGTTGTCATTTGGTCCCAAATAATGCTTCCTGAAGCACATGTGATTTGGTTCTGCTGTAGTATAGTGTTAGTATTGTAAAAATATAGTAATTATTGGCTTTAGTTTCAATACTGCAGTTAATTGAATGCCAAGTTTATATCAAATCTGCATGTATGTAAACAATGATTTCCCACTGCAAGTTCAAGTAACTACGGTTTACCCCCCCCCCCCACAATGGAACAATATTGTTGAGAATGAGCAGAGCACAATTAATCAAAACATAATTTTCTATAGCCAATGACATTGGAAACCAATGATCAAGTTTAGAAAATACAGACTGATTTCAAGCTAAATTATTTTGTAATACAATTTTTATGTTATAGTGTCAGAATATTTTCAGCAAAGTTTATATATAAAAAATTTGAAATTGAGTTATTAAATCGCACTCACCAAGTTAGTATTGGAGAATGCGTCTTGCACTATAACTGCTTGTCACAATCAGATAGATGACGAGAGAACTTTGTGAAGACAGAAGCAGAATCTCTCTCTTTTATACTAAAGTTATGCTACATCAGATGATATCATTCGATATTTCCACAACCAATCAGAATGGAGAATTACTTCTTTTTGACACAGTATTCTCGTTTCTCCAACCACGGAACCTCATGCTGGCAGATCGTCAGTAAAAGTTGGATCAATGGAAAATCTTCTATAATCATCTACATGTATTTAGAATTTGCCCTGTATGCTCAAGGCTAGATTAGTTTTGCGTACTTCACACTTCAGCTATTTAAACAACTTTAAGGATGGCAGGGTGTTGTAGTAGTTAACATGCTGACTTTGTTACACCTTAGACTTACAGATTCGAGCCTCACAAACTCATTTGAGTCAAAGTGAGACGTTCTCTTCGGAACCCAGCTCCTTTATCTTATATAAACTTCAGCTCTTGAGGTCTCCATTAAACAAGAAGGCTGTGATGTGATTAATGACTGGTTATTGTACTGCTTAGTATACATCACCTGCATAACCATTACTGCTAGAAGCAATCAACAGAAGTACTAGGATACACAAAAATAAATGTGCACTGCATAGCCGGGGGAGGAGAGGGGAGGTGTTGGGGGTGGAGAGATTGGCTAATTGTTCATCTTTGAACTCATTGGGGTTTGACCTGAGACCTCTACAGGTTCAAATCCCTTAATAGGGTTTGTACATATAGTGTTGGAAGGTTATACTTATTAGTTGGTTACAGGCAATTACATGTAGGTAAGTAGTAAACTTAAATATTCTGCTTTAGCCGTGGTAAATGATGCTATAAGATGCAATCTGATAAATCAGAAATGAGTTCATGATTAATTTATTCTTGTTAGTGAGTATATTAATAAGCTGCTATGCTGTAGAACTCTTTTGGTTCTCAGAACTACTACTCAGATCTGGTAATCCATCGTTCCCAGATAGCAGGAGATTCTAATAAGTTTTAACTTGATCACCAAAATTTTGCAATTGACCTTGAACTTTGACATAAACATTAAAGCATATTTTACTTTTAGTTTATGGGCTTTTATGTGAAAATAATGGAAATCACATGCTTATTATGGTTTTATGTCAATTTTGATGACCTTCTGCATGCAGTTGAAATGATGTAATTTTAAGGAAAATATTATTGATTTCCTGGTAGAAGTTCCTTGACACTTCAACGACTAATCATATATCATAATTTATAAACAAGTGCAGCATAAAAATCTATCTAGTCGTACTGTGTGTTATGCTGTGGTAGCCTTTAATTATAGCAGGTAATGCAATTATAGCAAGTTACATTGATTTGCATTAAAGGTCAAAACGTGCCTAAGAACTCTACAGCACATCTAACTCATACATATCTGATATACAAACAGAATACACTGAGGGTAGTATATTGTATCAGTGTTGACATTCTAATTTTAAGGTAATTTCAATGACAGTATGTCCGTTTGGGTTTAGAGGCAGGTACACTGTATCCTTTTACTCTTGAATATTCTCATATCTATGTAAGACACTATAAGGTGCATGTCATGACATGTTACAGTAAACTAGTTATCATACCAGTAGCTTATAAAATTATTATACTATGTACTTGAATATATTAACCACCCTCTCTTAGCAAGCTGTGTGAAATTCCTCATCAAGTAGGTAGAAGGAAATAATGTACAAGGAAAAACGTCCCAAATACAGTAAATGTAAAAAAAACATTTAACTAATAAATATCAATTAAGGAATCCTTATATTTAAATTACTATGTAAAGTTTTACCAGTTTTAAGGTCATATGTCAATTAGTTGGGGTAGTATGTACTGTCTAAATAATTAAACACAAAACTCTATTCCATATTCTGAGCTAAGTTCCTAGTTGTAGTATTTCTGGCAATGTGCCATCAGCAGCACGTTAAGCAGCATACACAGAGCATTGAAGTTCATGAGGCTGAGTGACTGTGAATAGACTGAACTATATTGGCACTGATTATTGCCACTGAAGTTTTGCTGGAAGACAGTCCACAGTAAATACCAGCTTTGAATTAAATTCATGGGGTTACATGTGTACGTATTTATCCAGAAAATGTAATGAATCGCTAGTACCTCTTGGTTTTCTTGGGTAACGATCTTTACAACCCTTCGATCTTCCTGCGTTCTTCTTTTCTGTACTTTTACCAGTGTGGAAATGTAAAATCAGTCGGTGAATGTATCTAGTGTACCAGTGCTAGCATTCCAACTTTAAGGTAATGTCAATAAAAATGTGTATCTTTGGGGTATTTCACTTAAGGTACTGTTTTACCTCATATCTGTATAACACTGAATGAGATACATGTACGTGTCATAAAATATTACACTAAGCAGTGCCCATTCCAGTAGTCTATATTATACTTTACAAACATACAGGCTATGTACATAAATAATTGAAAACAACAACTTTTGTGGAATTCCTCCATTAGACGGAAGTAATACACAATAATTCATCTTTCACAGATAAACCTCAATATTAGATAAAAATTAGGCAACTACAGTTTCAAGGTCACATGTCAATTAGTTGGAGCAACACATGCTGTCAAAACGCTATTCCAGATTCTGAGCTTAGTTCCTGGATTGTAGTTCTAGTATTTCTGGTAATTTGCCATCAGCAGCACATTAAACAGAGTATGAGGGACAATGATGCTGAGTGGTTGTTAATAGAGATGGTTGTCTACTTTGAATATTGTGTTTACTAATTTACTGGTGGAGATTGAATAGTCAATGTGAGACTTTCTGATTCAACAGATCTCTGTAGTTCAGAAATGGCATTTAAAATCTGGAAACCTTTGGACATTCATTGTACTGACACAATGACCATTTAATTTTAAGCCGTCCAATATAATTATGCACTTTGCCTGTTTCTAGTAGATGGTGGACTATTACAGCTTGGAGTTAGGTGCAGAAGTTGAGAAGTTTGAGACTTTATATAAGAGTTTATCACCCAATATTTCAAACTTCTCCACCTTTTGTTATATATACATGTACATGTAAACATAACTTTCAACTGGTTACAGTGTTGAATATATATGGTTATGATAAAAAGTGTTGAGTAGCCCTTTGTTGAACACAATGGTGTTTACATGTGCATGTATACATGTATATCAACAACTCTGCCAACATGTTGATAATATCACACTACATGTATATAAACATTCTTGTAGTAGTTGATCTAGTTGACAAATCATTTCTCTTCAATTTGTAGAAAATAAGCGTTGAAATTCAGCATCTCAACAATCCTACAAAAAATGATATAAAGACCCAGCAACTTCAAGATGTTGGTAGAGTTGTTGATATTTACATACAGTAAATGTAAATGCCGTAAGTGCAAATACGTAAATAGGCAATACATTCCATGTTCTACAAAGGGCTATTCAACAAACTGTAAACTAATAATTTGCCAATAAGTTCAACTTTTGCAAGATTTGCTT
This sequence comes from Bugulina stolonifera, assembly GCA_935421135.1. NCBI lineage: Eukaryota > Metazoa > Bryozoa > Gymnolaemata > Cheilostomatida > Bugulidae > Bugulina > Bugulina stolonifera. The sequence continues at coordinate 8,770,204 of OW285195.1, forward strand.
TTATGTTAATATGTTATCATTGAAATTCAGCATCCCAATAAATCTACAAAAGCTATGAAAGGAGCCACCAACTTCAACATGTTGGCTTCTTAGCTGTTATGAGATATGCACAAACATTCAGTAGCCCATCAACAATTAGACTTTAATTGTCAACACTCCCGATCAAAAATTTGTAATTGCCTTTGAAATTTCACTTGAGCATTAAAGGTCAAAACGTGCCTAAGAACTCTACAGCACATCTAACTCATACATATCTGATATACAAACAGAATACACTGAGAGTAGTATATCGTATCAGTGTTGACATTCTAATTTTAAGGTAATCTCAATGACGGTATGTTTAGCAGAGGGTACACTTTATGTACTCCGTGTACTCTCATATCTACAGTACATCTATGTAAGACACTATAAGGTGCATGTCATGACATGTTACAATAAAATATAGTTATCATACCAGTAGCTTATAACATTATTATACTATGTACTTAAATATATTAACCACCCTCTCTTAGCAAGCTGTGTGAAATGCCTCATCAAGTAGGTAGAAGGAAACAATGTACAAGGAAAAAACGTCACAAATACAGTAAATGTAAAACAATATTTAACTAATAAATATCAATTAAGGAATCCTTATATTTAAATAACTATGCAAAGTTTTACCAGTTTTAAGGTCATATGTCAATTAGTTGGGGTAGCATGAACTGTCTAAGTAATTAAACACAAAATTCTATTCCATATTCTGAGCTAAGTTCCTAGTTGTAGTATTTCTGGCAATGTGCCATCAGCAGCACATTAAGCAGCATACACAGAGCATTGAAGTTCATGATGCTGAGTGACTGTGAATAGACTGAACTATATTGACACTGATTATTGTAACTGAAAATTTGCTGAAAACATTCCACTTTGAATATCAGACTTACTAATGAGTGCAATTCAGAAAGACAGCTGGTTGATGCAGACATTCTCAGGCATTTATATATTTATGAAGGTTTAGGAGGGGGGATCTGTGTAATGAAGTAATTCAACCCTTTGACTGTAAAAACATTTATGCAGGTTAAGATTTAAAAAGTAAACAGTGTCATCTGACCCACTTTGTTTAAAACGATTTATCCCTCATATAACAAAAATAATCCTAAAAATAATCGTCAAGTGCCATTGCTATCATAAAAGCAATAATTATGATATGTTGAACCAACTGTGGTCTGTATTTAGCATTGAGGAAGCTCATATTATTTATTACATGACTAAAATTATATAGAGTTGGTTTGGATGACGTTTAATTCTCAATTTAAAGTTATTAGTTCTGTACTACACATACATATATACATCCATATTAATTGGTCTGCATGGTTTTGTCTTTTTGTTTAATCAAGTTTGTCATTCATGTAATATACATATAATAATAAACTGTTCTGTTAGTTACTGCAAAATGTTGTGTTGTAGAATGAGAAGTGTCATCCAGTCCTTACAAGCTACCAGAAACAGTACTTTATGATGGTACAGTAAATCACAAGTAAGAAATATATAGTAAGAGGAAGTAGTAGTGATGAAACAAGACTTGACACAGCATATTCCATTGTTAGTTTATGGGCTTTTATGTGAAAATAATGAAAATCACATGCTTATTATGGTTTTATGTCAATTTTGATGACTTTCCGCATGCGTTTGAAATGATGTAATTTTAAGGAAAATATTATTGATTTGCTGGTAGAAGTTCCTTGACACTTCAACGACTAATCATATATCACAATTTATAAACAATTGCAGCATAAAAATCTATCTAGTCGTACTGTGTGTTATGCTGTGGTAGCCTTTAATTATAGCAGGTAGTGCAATTATAGCAAGTTACTTCAATTTGTATACATAAGATATGCGTAGTGCACAAAAATGTTTCTAAAACTACATGTAGGGAGTAGAAAATTCAATAGTCCATCAGCCAAGCAGCAAAATTATGACTTTTCGCTCCTGACCTCTCCAATCTACACAATTTTTTGTGTACAGATAGATTAAAACATGGGCAATTCAAATCCACTTACTAACCTCTCGAAATCACTTGACAAACGAGTGAAAATTTAATTTTTCGAAATTTTTAAAGTCAGAGTTGTCTGCTCCTTACTTGCTGTTAGAAAACATTAGAATCCCCTTACGCAAACTTTCATTGGTCAGTTGCATGCACTTCCTGTCATTTTGATAAAATTATCTAAGAAAGTGAGTAGCAGGAAACCTACTGGATACTAGATTTGGCAACTTTTGTAGCAAATGTGTAATGATAAATTCATTCAGTTCTCCATATTGGTTATCTTGAGAGTTAAATGGAGCATCCAAAGACCGACAAACTGTTCTCTAAATAAATATTGACATAGATATTCATTTAATTATGGAAACAGACAGCTAGACATTAGACAAGGAGTTAGTTTGAGCTGAGAGTTAACTCACTCTGACTCTAGGGTTCACAACACATAATAGAGGTCTATCATGAGAATCACGAGTAACCAAAGGCTAAATATGACATCAGTTTCTCTGGAAAAAGTATGTGACTGACTAGGAGAAATATTATATTCAATAGTTATAGTAATAGTTAGTAGCTAGTTGGTTGAAAAATTTGAACTTCATTTTGTGACATGGATAAGAATTTAAGTTTACCTAATTTAATTATTTATGGCAATTAATTTTTAGTGGAAACATGTATTGTTATGGGTTCTACTGTTCATTCAACTGTTATTCCATAAACCTTTTCTGGGTTGTCTAGACACTTGCAGATCTAACTTTTCTTTTATTAACACTTCAACTTCTCTTCCACTTTCTCTCTACTTACTCTACTCCTCCTCTGTATATAAAAATCCCTTATATATATGTATCTAAAATAGCTACATGCAGCTAGAGCTACATTTAGCTAACTCCTATTATATACGTAAAAAGCAACAGCTTCCCTAGTCTTACAACACCAGCTTGCAAAAACACTTCTAGAATCTACCACAGTATTTATCCATAATAATTATTATAATTAATAATAATTATCATTTTATAAAATTCTTATTGCTTATTCCATTGCCATGTGAATTATGCTCATACCTCGTCACAAATATGTTATAATTACTCAATATAATATTTTTATAATAATATAATTAAATGTGATGAAGTTGATCGCAATCAGCAAAATTTTTTGCATGATCTTGATCCACAAGAAATTTATAAAATAGCCTAAATGTAGTTTTAAATACACATGTATAATTATTTGTTATGGTTATAGACATGTATACAAAATTATACTGAATGTAGTCTTGTATTGTGTTATCCTGTTATTATCATTATGTTATAGTGTAGCAAGACTGCTAGTAGGCCTATGTTTTACTTAGCAATGCAATATGGATTTCAATTTCATTTTGATTTTAATGTATATAATTAAGGGTAATGTTCAAGTAGTCTAATCTAGGTTGTAGTTATGTTCCATGTTTACTAGATTTTTTCTGGAGGATACTAGCATTAAAACTGTGGCATTAATTTCACGGCGAAGGCTGCAGTTATGTTTGCCCTTCTGTTATTTCACAAGCACACAGCCCTTCCACTCCTATTATTGTTCTACAAATATTTTTCCACTTACACCCTAGAATAATTCTTTGTTTCTGGACCAGCACATTTATATTTTATTACCTACAGTTGTAAAACCCTTGCTGTTTTAGGTGCAAGTTGCATTGCTGAAAAGAAGCCTTGAAGATGTGATTGGTGGGTGATAAGGCAGGCGTATCCATACCAACGTTACAAGATATACACAGCAAGCATGCGGACAGACCTTGCCTTAGTAGGTATGTTCTTACTGCCGATGCAAGGGGATATATTTTTGATGGATGATATATACATGTACATGTAAGAATTCCTTGAAGCAGAACTCTTCACTTTTCTCCCTTATGTTCAAACATGCATAAATTTAAATTATGAGCTCGCGCACATACGTTTACATTATGAAGGGTAAAAAAAGATCTAATTTGTTGTTTAGCAAATCATACTCTTGAGAACATCTTTTAAAAAAATTAGATGAGTTTGTGTATTTTTGTCTTTAGCTAGGGCGGACTGGCTAGAAACAATGTTGCCGTGTTACTACCTCAACTAAATTACGATCAACCTCAGCAGCATACAGTACCATCGACGGTGATGATGACAGCTATGATGGTGATTCTTGAAGGACGCAGAGCTATCATTGAAGTAGGCCAGTATAGGTATTTCAAATGCTATCAACCAAACGAAATCAAGTACCACATGGCCACTGAACACCCGAAGACTAAACTATTAATAGTACTGAACAAAACGATACCACAATTGCTGTATAACCTTGTATTCCTAGTGTGCAGTATGACACTCCATATACCTAGTGAAACAAAGTTTCAAATTATTAATCGTTATTTGTAATCGAAGAAGTTACCCTAATCATCTACCTGAGCACAGAAAATCTATCAATGCACTTGGATTTACACGTTTCATAACTAGTGGTGGGACAAGTCACCTTTCCCCACCACGTAAGTCGTTACTGAAGATTCGTGCTACCCATGCCAATTATGTTGCTGCAATTTGTACAAGAGTCTATAAACTGAGGATGGAAGTACCTCGCCCTGTTAACTAAGGATGAGAGGTATTAGATCTCACCTACAAAGTTATTTAGTGGTGAAACTATTTAAACTGACATGTTACATACTGTCTGTTGCTCCTGTAAGAAGACCAAATATGCAAGTACACAGTACCAGATGATATATAGATACTTGTATGCCTGTATATTAATTGTAAGTTTAGCCTAAATTCTAATTTGTAAATTTATATGCATGTCATATTTTGTGCCTGTGTTAGGTTGTCTGTATCTTACTGAATCAAATTATAATTAATTTTTTAGTTTCATGGTACAGCACATGTTCCTTCGAACTCACTCTATTAGCTCTAGTTCTTATTGTCCCTGCAAGTGGGTAATATACGTAGAGATCATGTCATGTTATGGGTTTTTGCATATATTTTATGCTTTGTCACTAAATATAATATACTACCTAACCTGTATCTTTAATTGTAATAAAGTACATCAATATTATCTTACAATCGCTGGGCTGATGCTGAAACTACATTACAAGATACACTAATGGCTCATAAGTTCTCAAATAGATACAGTAGAACAGCACTAGAGTATACTTGGAAGGTCAGCAAATAACAATAAATGTTTATCAAATTCTAAAATTTTTGTGAGTGATTATTTTACGTGTTATTTCCACTGTAACAAAAGAGACGTTGCTCTCCGTAGAAAGTCTGCGCAGGTTATCATGTTATTATGCACAGATTATTGCACTGAATGTAGTAACAGCATCCTTAAATACGAAGAAGGTCATTGCCAAACTATTCTAGAATCATAAAATTAGGGCTTTGTTTACGATAACACCAAAAATCTTTGCAGTTTGTGGAAATTTCAATAATTTGCTGTTTTTTAGGAGTTATCCCCCTCTGTAACGAAGGAATTTATATATTAATCATAAAGCTTTTGGGCTGACACTCATGAAATTTTGTATGGAGAACCAGACTGCTTGTGGTAGCATCATTTTTAAATATGAAGAGCCTGTGCATTATGGATTTGGTGCCAGAGGGTTTTCTAATATAAGGAATTATCCCCTCTGTAACGAAGCAATTTTTCTCTTCATTATAAAAATTTTGAACTGACACTCATAAAATTTGACACAAAGCATTGGACTGTTTGTGGTAACATTATATTTAAATATGAAAAACCTATGCATTGTGGATTTATTGCCAGAAGGTTTGTAAACCACAAAAAATGGCAAATAATGGCAATTTTCGCTGAGGAGGTGAACTTTGACCTAAAATTTGAGATATTCGTCAACATATTTCAGAGGGTTAGTTTCCAGAATCATAAAATTCAGGTTTTGTTTATTTTGGAGCCAAAAATTTGTGTAGATTGGAAAGGTCAGGAGCGAACTTCAAAAACTAAGCCACTTTTTGATGGTTGGCTGATGGACTACAATCTTTGTGTTAATTGAACAACTACTTGTGTGTACTGAAACACAAAGCCGCCGAGTGAAATGATCAACGGCTATTCTCCAGTGTTAATATTGTACTTCTAGAGAATTTTCATTTGAATATAGTTACCATGTTATACATTGTTAGTCAACATAAAGGTTATGTCATACATGTCGTATACTTATAATGTAGCCAATTTAAAGTTGTCTTCTCTCAAGATCAAAACCAGTAGAGAAAGAGGACAACTCCACATAGCAATAGAGCATAGATCGTTTGACTGTTTATGCATTTAACAGTAAATCATTTGCTGGGAAAGCAGTATTGTGCATGTAAACACAGTCATGTAACATATAACAAAATAGTTTATTATCGATATTAGTGAAGTGATAGGCGCATTTGGAAACTGTACTGGTTCATATAGGACTGCTTTAAATATCCGAAAACAGCTTGAGCGTCCAGACTTGACTGATGCTTGCTTTGAAAGGGAATCCCCTTGCTATATTATTGAATAAGATAAATTGTTATTGCCGCAGATTGCTAGCTAAGATACGTGTCCAGTAATATGAGATGTAACTTGATTGCGTTAGACAGTGCTTTTTTGTAGGCAAAAGTCAATAATGCACCCAATTTCTAAAGGCATTATTTCATGTAGTATGAGGTAGTAAATATTCATAAGAATATACAGTTATACCATTGAAATTTATTTAGGTAGTATATAGTATAGTATATATTAGTGTCTATATGCTCAAAGATAGTCGGTAGTCAAGATAGCCGATAGTCAACCTGTTTTCTCCATTGAAATTTATTTAGGTAGTATATAGTATAGTATATATTAGTGTCTATATGCTGAAAGATAGTCGGTAGTCAAGATAGCCGATAGTCAACCTGTTTTCTCCATTGAAATTTATTTAGGTAGTATATAGTATAGTATATATTAGTGTCTATATGCTCAAAGATAGTCGGTAGTCAAGATAGCCGATAGTCTGTTGAGAGATAGCAAACCACAATGCCTTAGAGACTGACTCTAATCTGAATATCAGATAACATACCATGTACATATTCATAAGAGTTGTATTACCATGTTTGTTTTACCAAAACACTACTATACTTTGGAGTTGCATTCACTATGCCTATGAGCAGATAACTCTGTATTTTTGTTTATAGCTCTGTATATGTGTTTTATTCGAAACTAAATTTTTCTACAGCTCTGTTCCTTTCTACTTCCTGAAAATTCTGGTGAATTAAACTGCTGAAATAAATCTGCTAAACATTTATCCAATGTCATCATCCACATCCTCAACAGGTTATGGGCCCAGTGGCCACAGAAACAGGCTCTACTACGATGGGAATCCAACCAATTACACCATCTGGGAAACAAGGTTCTTAAACTACCTTTATACACAAGACAAAAAGGTACACAAGGCCATACTCCCAAAGCCTGAAAGTGGTGAAGATGACGCAGGTTTTGCAGAGCAAAACCGAATGGCTTATGCAGAACTGGTTCAAGTTCTAGATGAAAAGTCACTACTGCTGATTCTTAATGATGCTGCAGATGATGGCAGAAAGGCATTAAAGATACTGAGGCAGCATTTTGCAAGCACAGAAAAGCCAAGAGTCCTCACTCTCTATGAGGAACTCACCACAATTCATATGATGGAACATGAAGACGTAACAGATTATATGATTAGAGGTGAGAGAGCTGCCACTGGACTGAGAACTGCAGGTGAGCAGATTACAGATAATCTCATTATAGCCATGCTTCTCAAAGGCCTACCAGAGTCTTTCAAGCCATTTGTAGTGGTACACACTCAATTAGACAGAGTCAAAACATTGGCAGAATTCAAGTCTTTGCTTCACAACTACGCTAATACAGAGGCTATGAGGAGTCAGAGAGAGATGTCAACTGCTATGTCTGCCCAATCACAACCACAATCAAAGCCAAACAAGACTCAATGTACAGCTTGTGCAAAATATGGCCATACCTACCGAGAATGTCCAATCAAAGCCACTCTTACATGCAGCTATTGTCACAAAGGCTGGCATGTAGAGGCGGTATGTCGAGCTAAGAAGAGAAAGAAAGCTGATACGCAGAATAAACACAAACAGAATACTGCTAATTTGAGCTCATTCTCTTTCTATATAAACACCCATGCTGGGAATGTGTCCGGTCCCAAACCAACACTGAATGATAAACTTCTGGTAGACTGTGGAGCAACCTCACACATTGTCAATCGTTCAGAGCGTTTCACAGCCTATGATCAAAAGTTCAACCCAAAAGAACATTCCCTAGAGCTAGCTGATGGCACCAGGAGTAATGATCTAGTGAAAGCAAAAGGAGATGCTGTTTTCCACATACTTGACGCTGATGGGCAAACAAGGGAGATAACTCTGAAGAATTCCCTGCTTGCACCAAGTTTCCCTACAAACCTATTCTCAGTGAGATCAGCTGTAGAATCGGGAGCTCAAGTAACATTCTCAAAGGACAGCAACACACTCAAAGCAGGCAGCACAGACTTTAATATTGTGAAAGAAGGTCAACTCTACTTTCTCCAAACACAGTCTGACTCAGCTTGCACCGCCAAGACACTAGAGCAGTGGCATAAGGATCTGGGACACATGAACTACCCTGACATAAAGAACTTGCCAGGTGTCACAAAGGGGATGGACATAAAAGACAAGTCTAATCCGGGAACATGCACCACCTGCACTGAGAATAAGATGACAGTGCAGCCCAAATCCAAAGATGAACCCCCAATCCATGCTAAAAGACCACTCGAACGCATACACACTGATGTCGCCGGTCCTATCACACCTACAAGTAGAGAGGGAAACAATTACATCATTAACTTTGTAGATGAATACAGCAGCATGATATTTGTCTACTTTCTCCGAGCCAAGAGTGAGTCGCATACAGCGCTGAAGAGATTTCTAAGTGATGTAGCACCAATCGGTCAAGTCTTGGAGATCCATGCTGACAACGGAGGGGAGTTCACAGGACAAAAGTTCCAAGATGTACTGTTGGAGAACAGAATAAAGTTCACAACTACTGCCCCACACTCAGCTTACCAGAATGGTAAAGCCGAGCGTTCCTGGAGAAGTTTACTCGAGATGTCCAGATGCCTACTCACAGATTCTCAACTACCAAAGTTTCTGTGGAGTTATGCTGTTCGTCATGCATCATACCTGCGTAACAGAAGTTACCAAAGGCGAACAGAGAAGACAGCCTATGAGCTCTTCACAGGTTCTAAACCAGACATGAGGAAGATGAACACCTTCGGAGCAACCTGCACCTACTTCAATGAAGTTCACAAACGCAAACTCGATGCTCGAGGCTTACCTGGCCACTATCTAGGTGTGAATACCTCAAGTCAAAACAGCTACTATGTACTGAATCAAGGCAGAAACCAAGTTCTCTCTACCAGAAACGTCACTGTCCACAGTGACAAATTCACCGATGATTTTCAGGAAGACCAATGGTTCCCGCCCAGAGCTGACCAAGCTAGATGCTCTGAGCCTGTGGGTGATGGTGGTCCGCCGCCAGATCCTACACCTGTTTCTCATCCCGCTATACATGATGAGTCACAACCCGAGTCAGCTAAAACTGACAGTGTCACAACTGAATCTGATACAGACACTGAAACAGCTGACAAATCTGGTTTGGCTAAACCAGAAGGCAGATCTAAGAGAGAACGCAAACCAAACAAGAAGTTTAATGATTATTATGTCTACAAAACTATTGACTATGCCTATGCAGCTACCCTATCAATACCCCAAACATATGAGGAAGCCATGTCCAGTGATGATTCTACCAAGTGGAAAGAAGCTATGGACAAAGAGGTCAATTCTCTTGTGCAGAATGACACTTGGGAGATAAAACCTCTACCAAACGACAGATCGTTGACCAAAGGCAGATGGGTGTATGCTCTGAAGCAAGGCAAGGATGTAGACCAACTTCAGTACAACGCACGATACGTTGCTAAAGGATACTCACAGGTTTTCGGAGTTGATTACTTTGATACCTACTCACCAACTACCAGGTTCACATCAATACGGTCTCTACTGCAGATCGCCACCAATGAGGACCTGATGATACACCAGCTTGATGTGAAGGGAGCATATCTGAATGCACCAATAGACACAGATATATACCTTGAGCAGCCTGCTGGATACCAACAAACCGATGAAGGAACTACACTAGCGTGTCAACTCAAGAAATCCATCTATGGTCTCAAACAGAGTGGACGTAACTGGCATGTCACACTTACCGACTTTCTCAAATCTGAAGGCTATGAAGCTAACCAGAACGACCCGTGCGTCTATACCTCTACAAACAAAGGAGAGACAATCTATATTCTCTTCTGGGTTGATGACATCCTCATTGCCGCCAAAACTGAGCAGTCCATCAACCAACTGAAGAAGAAGTTACAGGAGAGGTTCAACATGGATGACAGAGGTGATCTCCGATGGTTCTAAGGGATCGATTTCAGTCGACTACCCAATGGAAGTTACCAGATGTCTCAAGAGAGATACACTGATGAGCTGTTGAAGAAATTCAACATGACCGACTGTAATCCAACGAAGACCCCAGCAGACAAGTCAGCCAACCTGCAAAAAGCAACTGAAGAGGAACACCAGAAAGCTCAGGAACAAAACTATCCATACCGACAAGCTGTCGGGAGCTTGATGTACCTGTCAACTGCAACCCGGCCAGATATAAGCTGGATTGTATCAAAACTGTCCCAATTTCTGGATACCCCTGGTCCTCAACACATCACAGCAGCTAAGAGAGTATTCAGATACTTCAAAGGCACCAAGTCCCATGCTCTTACATTCAAACAAACTGATGGAGTTCTAGTTGGATACTGTGATGCTGACTGGGGAGGAGACACTAATGACAGACGTTCCACCACTGGCTATGTATTTACACTAGGAAATGGTGGAGCCCCCATAAGCTGGAAAACCAAGAAGCAGCCAACAGTTGCCCTTTCTTCCTGTGAAGCTGAATATATGGCCCTGGCTGAAGCTGTAAAAGAAATGATCTACCTACGATCTTTCTGTAGCCAGATGAATACCCCGCAACATGATACCAGTATACTCTACACCGACAATCAAGGAGCTATTGCTTTGACCAAAGGTGATACTGTCTCACACGCTCGCACCAAACACATAGATGTGCGCTACCACTTCCTGCGAGAGCAGCAGAGTGTTCAGTACCAGTATGTCCGCAGTAACGAGAACCTCGCAGACTGTATGACTAAGGCGCTAGCCCGTGTTCAACATACCGATGCCATCGCCCGCTTCGGCATGTGGATTGAGGGGGTGTGTTAAGAGATAGCAAACCACAATGCCTTAGAGACTGACTCTAATCTGAATATCAGATAACATACCATGTACATATTCATAAGAGTTGTATTACCATGTTTGTTTTACCAAAACACTACTATACTTTGGAGCTGCATTCACTATGCCTATGAGCAGATAACTCTGTATTTTTGTTTATAGCTCTGTATATGTGTTTTATTCGAAACTAAATTTTTCTACAGCTCTGTTCCTTTCTACTTCCTGAAAATTCTGGTGAATTAAACTGCTGAAATAAATCTGCTAAACATTTATCCAATGTCATCATCCACATCCTCAACATAGTCAACCTGTTTTCTCCATTGAAATTTATTTAGGTAGTATATAGTATAGTATATATTAGTGTCTATATGCTCAAAGATAGTCAGTAGTCAAGATAGCCGATAGTCAACCTGTTTTCTCCATTGAAATTTATTTAGGTAGTATATAGTATAGTATATATTAGTGTCTATATGCTCAAAGATAGTCGGTAGTCAAGATAGCCGATAGTCAACCTGTTTTCTCCATTGAAATTTATTTAGGTAGTATATAGTATAGTATATATTAGTGTCTATATGCTGAAAGATAGTCGGTAGTCAAGATAGCCGATAGTCAACCGGTTTCCTCCATTGAAATTTATTTAGGTAGTATATAGTATAGTATATATTAGTGTCTATATGCTGAAAGATAGTCGGTAGTCAAGATAGCCGATAGTCAACCTGTTTTCTCTATTGAAATTTATTTAGGTAGTATATAGTATAGTATATATTAGTGTCTATATGCTGAAAGATAGTCGGTAGTCAAGATAGCCGATAGTCAGCCTGTTTTCTCCATTGAAATTTATTTAGGTAGTATATAGTATAGTATATATTAGTGTCTATATGCTGAAAGATAGTCGGTAGTCAAGATAGCCGATAGTCAGCCTGTTTTCTCCATTGAAATTTATTTAGGTAGTATATAGTACAGTATATATTAGTGTCTATATGCTGGAAGGTAGTCGGTAGTCAAGATAGCCGATAGTCAGTCTGTTTTCTCCATTGAAATTTATTTAGGTAGTATATAGTATAGTATATATTAGTGTCTATATGCTGAAAGGTAGTCGGTAGTCAAGATGGCCGATAGTCAACCTGTTTTATCTATTGAAATTTATTTAGGTAGTATAAATGGGTCTGTCCATAATCACTGTTGCAACATTTAGAGAACATATCTGAATGTAGCCACTTATTTAACATTGTCCAACCTTATTGAACAGGACAGGCTTATAGAGCTTAAAATTCTCTACAAAATGATATGGTAAATGTTCATGTGGGATAACCGGTTTGCTGACGCTGCCCTAAAATGTGTGTCACCGTTGCAATGTCAGAGAAATGGAATTCTAAAACATGTTCTGCCGTTATTGAAAATTCTGTGATTTGTGTCGCTTCTCACTTTTTTTGCTTAGATATGATGTTGAGAACATATGCAGCTACACTAGAAACCAAAAACCTAAGCAATATCTTAGTGTGCCTTGATCTGACGAGCTTAAATCGGTGTCACCGTTGCAACAAACCATCGTCACCGTTGCAACGCTTTCAAATTTAATGGACAAGTTGAGCTTTTTAGGAAAATAAATCGCGTTTTTATAGTTTCGCATCTACCAAATATGATGTTTATTAAGGTAGTGGTATGATACACTCAAATAAAGCAGAGTTGTTTCAATATATAACAATTGTGAGATACTCGAATACTGAAAGGCGACAGTATGTTACAATGTTCTACCGTTATTAAAAACTCGGTGAATTGTGTTGCATCTCACTTTTCTTGCTTAGATATTTGTTGAGAACATGTGCAGCTACATTAGGAACACAAAATCTAAGAAATATATTATTATGGTTCGAGTTGAGAAGCTTCAATCAGTGTCACCGTTGCAACTATTTATCGTCATCGTTGCAACGCTGTAAAAATTAATTGACTCTGAGCTTTCTAGGTAAGTAAATGACATTATTTGTATAGTTGTAGGCCTACATTTACCAAATATGATGTGTTTTGCGATAAGGAGCCGATACAGGCAAAGAATGTAGTTTTCTAAGGTATTAAAAGTAGTGCAAAATATTCTATTGCTAAGAGACAGCAGTGTACTGAATAAGGTGTAAAATTCAAACTAGGAAGGTATTCTGCCATTGCATGTTGCTCTATAAAACAGTATTGATCTTGTTTGTTCAGGATGGACAATGTAGCCACATGTTGATATGATCCCGGCATACTCGACCAACGTATTTAGTATTGATAACAAACATCAATAGCAGACCTCACGCACCTTGCAAATTACAATCCGGTTTCGTATGCATCAACAGAGTAGACAAGTCTTAGATTATTTAACAGTGTTCATTTTCTCGCAAATCACCTTTTTTTACATTCAAAACAATTTTTAAACTATCTGGGTCAATGCAATCAATTTGATCACAATTTCTGTGAAAACTTCAGCATCAGCACTATCTACTTTGAATGAATGATACTGGTGTTTCTTGGTTTGGCTCACCTGACTGAAAAAAAAAAGAATTTTGACTAATTTGTATTGCATAGAGCAAATCTTCTTGAGATAAGTGAGCAGATGCGACTTTCAGACTGTGCGCCTTAAATTTTGATGCGTTCAGCATAGTTCTCTGGATCTGCTTTTCGTTTTTCACGATATTTACGCATACGTTCAGCAGAAGTGGTCTTACACTTACCGATGCAGGAAATAAACTGATCCAACAATTTTAGAATGGCAAAGAGGACATAACTACTAAGTCACACATAAAGTATTTAACTGAATCTACTGTCTAGCCACTTCATACTAGGAAAAAACATTGTGTAACAGAATGAGAAGTTTGATTTTAGGATTCCGTGTCTGTTAGCTGGGCACAGTCAACAAACGAAGCTTTACTCAGTTACATTACATTGTTTTACAGTCTCTTTTATCTTTACCCATCTTAAATCAAGCAACATACTCATATTTGGACTGTAATACAGCTTCATATAGGCTCCTTAGTTCGGACTTTAGGGGCTTTGCAACGGTGACACATTGCCGTTGCATCGGTGACACGTTGCAAAAGTGACGGAAAATCAGGCAAAATATATGGGATACCAAAAAATTAGAATAGTAGTCTTGTTAATATCACAAAGTTAATTTAGAATCTCAAAAATTATGTTTTTAAATTAAATAGCAAGAGTGCCAGGTTAACTTTTTCATGTTTTCTGTCACCTTGCAACAAGGGGTAAGCCTTCAAATAAAGGCCTGTATTAAGAAAACCGTACTATTTTCATAACTTTCAATGGTTGTTATAAGAAATATGCACCACAAGAAACCAGCTAATATGAATTTTGGTTGTTCAAACAACTCCTTATGATTCTATATGCGTTTCAACCTTTCTCACATTTTGAGCTCGAAATGGCGTCCACATTGTTGTGCATCTGACAGTAATTTTCCCCATCAATACATTGTGGTATGTGTTGATAAATTGTGGAACTATACAATTTCAGATGTTCTCTAACAGATTTTAGAAGAAAATATGTGAAAATCACATTTTGAAAATTTATCACAAATTTCATTTATTTATGGACAGACCCAGTATAGTATATATTAGTGTCTATATGCTGGAAGGTAGTCGGTAGTCAAGATAGCCGATAGTCAACTTGTTTTCTCCATTGAAATTTATTTAGGTAGTATATAGTATAGTATATATTAGTGTCTATATGCTGAAAGGTAGTCGGTAGTCATGGGTAGTTGGTAGTCAACCAGCTTTCCCCATTGAGATTTATTTAGGTAGTATATAGTATAGTACATGTTAGTTTCTATATGCATACAGGTAGTCAATAGTCATGGGTAGTTGGTAGTCAACCAGCTTTCCCCATTGAAATTTATTTAGGTAGTATATAGGACAATATATGTTAGTGTTTATACACGTAGAGGTAGTCGGTCTTCCTTGTGTAAAGTATAGAATGCTATTTTTCCATCTGGTAACCCTTGTCTTCTTCTGTAGCCAGTTCCTTTTCCATCTTGGTCCCGGACAAATAAGGATGTACAACTTGGCGTTTGAACTTCGAAAATCTTCTCCGGGCCGTAATTGGAATCCTTTCCAGTGTAAACCTGTGGAGTACATAGGCTGAAATGTATGAATGTAGTTAATAACATCTCCACTCCTAGCACAGCTGAAATCTTGAAATATAACCATTCTGTTCATTTTCAATGTAAAAAAACTATTTTAAAGATTTCTAGCACTTGAGGTGCGGCTAAGTATTTTTTGCATGAAACTCTTGATCATACATACATATTTTGATGCAAATTTCTACACCTCACATAGTGCCAGTATTATAGTTCTTGTGGTCAATTGATTTATCGTACAAGTAAAAATAACAAACATTTGTCAGATCGCCATTGATAAGCTGGAAAATATTGGTTTAGTGTTAATGCCCATGCGTAATGGTAAACACTGCCCAATTACAAGTGGTTGTGCTTGGGGGTTTCTATAGTAACCACAGTAACAACAGCTGCACATGGCCAAATAGCAGTTGCTAGTATTACTAGACATAACTAGTAATACTAGATAGTTATAATATTATAGTTTAGGATTGCTACTGCTATGATGCCCTAATGGCTATATGAATTGAATTGCGGAAGGTTTATAATATGTTAGACTGGGGCAATAAAACAGCTACAACAATGGATAGCTGTTTGTTTTACTGCTGCAAAAAATATCAAAGACACACCAGTTATTCTCTTCACCATATTAACCCCCTAAAGTGGGGAATATGTGTGAATGTGTTCTGATGTCCTGAATATAGAAAGTTGGTCTCAGCATTCACTCAGGGAGAACATGTGTCACTTTTCCTAACAAGTATTCTTCAATATTAATCAACAAACCGGCTCTAGCAACTAAAAGTCATCAATACTTCATTACTCTAGGTATTTTGGTATATGTAATACACCTATATTTATATACATGTACAGTAGAATAATATACCCATGCATACATCCTTCTACTATATAACATAGGCTACTTGCATTATTAGAGAGCAATATTCAATAAATCATGCTACACGCAATGTCAACAGGGAACTAGACCAAAAAGACCTTGGCTCTCAAATTGGCCATGTGTGTTCATAAGTAGTGTAATTTATTTATTGCTTGCTTTTAGTACTGAACATAACTAATAATGGTAGGTGAAATAAACTACATAAGAATGTTACATTTTGTTGTTAAATTGCAAACTATTGATGTTTTAAGTGAATTACATATTAATTATTGCTACACAAGTATAATATGTGGTTGTTGCTCTATATTTAAAGTGTGATCAAATTGTCAATAGATTCGGCAAACCAAAAGAAAACATAAACTCGCCAAGTCCATCAGAAAGAGTGCATGCTGAAAGTCCTGTGTCACCTCACCATAGACAAGCATTACTTGCAAATTTGAAGACTAAATAAATTTATATAAAACGATCAGACAAAACCATAACCATGCTCACTTAGAAAGTTGCTTACAAACACTACCAGTTAAAACAAGTAGCTCACGACACTTTCTAGGGTAAGCAATTAATCAGCACATTTTTATTATGGTTAATCATGATAAAATAATACTTCGACTTTTGCTCCCAGAGGTATGATTGTAACATTACTGCCAGATTATTACACCAGGAATGCGGAACAGAATCATAGTTGTGTGCATCGTTTGTGCTACACAATGTACATCATGTACACCTAGATGTGTGTTTTGTAAAAGTGGAGTGACCTAGAGTAATATGCAAGAGTAGACTATTATATTTGTTCTATAAATACCTGGTTGGAGGCAGACACAGCGAGTTTTCCTTGAGATCCAGAGTGGTGTTCATGGCTTGTACGTGTACATGTAGTTGTAGCAGAGGACTAGTTTAGCAATGAATACCAGTTATATAGACAGTACTTCCATCATGACTGACTAGGCTGTGCTCATAGTTCACTATGCCTATCTTGCAAGCCACATAATATTCTATAACACAGCTGGTTTGCTTACATGTAGTTGTACAGCTGTGTACCCTACCATTAGGTGTTGTATTTCATGTACACCCTTTGTATCTAACATATAATTAAAGGATTAGTAGTTGTTAGTGAAATACATTATTAGGTTTCCATATCTTATCAGTAAACAATCTGTATTTGTTAGACACCATGTTGTATGGAACTAAATTATCTCATCTGTTAACATAATATTGGTTTTGTAGCACTGATTTCAGCTATCCTTGGTCTACATACGTGTATTATGTCTTCAGTCAGGCAGAGATTCAAACATTCAAATATTCAACTATGTATCATATAGCTAAAGAGCTGCGTGTACCGTCTGTTTAAATCAGCAATTACATAAGTCTTTTTGAAAGCATCTGCTTTTCAGGTACATGGTTAATATGTTGTGCCATACACATTTGTAATATCAATAAACCTTTCGTATTCACCTTGTTAAGTAGCCAAGCAGAGCTTCTTAACTACATGCAGCTCTTCCCAGCACTAACTCCCTGACTAAAGAGATAACACACGCATGTGGACCAAGGATAGCAGAAATCAGTGCTACAAAACCAATGAGATAATTTAGCTTCATACAACATGGTGTCTCACAAACACAGATTGTTTACTGATAAGAGATGGAAACCTCCCTCCCACAAAATACAGGCATATAGTTATTATCAGAAAGTAAAATGCTATATTACAGACCTTAGGACCAAAGAATGAATTTATTGAAACCATATTACTTTGCTATTATTTATTGATAACATTTATTGAGGCTATGATGTCTTGTTTGAATCTCTGCCTTACTAAAGACATAATACATGTATGTGGACAGAAGGATAGCAGAAATCAGTGCTGCAAAGCCAATATTAGGTAAACAGATGAGATAATTTAGTGCCATACAACATGGTGTCTCACAAATACAGATTGTTTACTGATAAGAGATAAATTCTAATAATGTATTTCACTAACAACTACTAATCCTGTAATTATATGTTAGATACAAAGGGTGTACATGAAATACAACACCTAATGGTAGGGTACACAGCTGTACAACTAAGCAAACCAACTGTGTTATAGAATATTATGTGGCTTGAAAGGTGGGCATAATGAACAATGGGCACAACCTAGTCAGTCATGATGGAAGTACTGTCTGTATAACTGGTATTCATTCCAAAACTAGTCCTCTGCTAGAACTGCATGTACAAGCCATGAACACCACTCTGGATCTCAAGGTAACCTTGCTGTATCTGCCTCCAACCAGGTATTTATAGAACAAATATAATTGTCTACTCTTGCATATTATTCTAGGTCACTCTACTTTTACAAAACACACATCTATGTGTACATGATGTACATTGTGTAGCACAAACGATGCACACAACTATGATACTGTTCTGCATTCCTGGTGTATTAATCTGGCAGTAATGTTACAATCATACCTCTGGCAGCAAAAGTCGAAATAATATTTCATCATGATTAACCATATAGTGCTGATTAATCGCTCACCCTAGAATGGGTTGTGAGCTTGCCAATATTGGAACAAGCAGTAAAAGTCTTTGGGGAAATGAAAGTGATCAGCGAAAATATCTGTTTTTCCGCCAAACTGTCCGATTGGAGAACATCTATTTAGAAACTGTACAGATCACTCATATGATAGTACAGAAGCAACCTCTGAATATCTTGAAAAACAAAGAGCCGCTCTAGCAATCGAAGATGGGCCACATAAAAAAACATGTGTTTAAATCAGATTTCAAATATGACTTTTCTACACCTCCTAAAGTGCCAGTTCTAGGTGTAATGGCACATTTTAGTACAATTGTACAGATTCTATCGATTTCGAAAATTGCTATGTATAACTAGGACATCACTATCACAGACTTCTAATGTGTTTGAGAAACTCTGTTTAAATTACATAATGTAACATTCAACAAAGGAACACAATCATTTTAAAATAGCATAAAGTTAGGAATAGTTTGAAAAATATTTGTTAATATCCGCTACTGAACTTGTGAGATTCCTATAAACATACAAGTCATAGGTTTCTAAACCTCTCTATCAACATTTCCCACTTGTCTACATCCCACATCAATAGGCTAGGCATGAAGAGTTGTGAGCAGCAATAATAATAATCCAGTTAATGAAAATATTGTACAAATTCAAGTGACCTCGGAGACTAAGAGGCCTTTTAGAAGTTGATAAAAACACTCAAATGCTGCCATTAGAGTTGCTTTCAGAACTTGGTAGAAATGCATTACTTCTGGTTGTATTACTAGATATGCATGCAGCTACAGATGTTGCATCAAGTATCTTAGGATGCAGCCAAAAATATCAATAGTTTGTGATTTAAGACCAAAACGTAACATTATTATGTAGTTTATTTCACCTACCACTATTAGTTATGTTCAGTACTAAAAGCAACAAATAAATAAATTACGCTACTTATGAACATACATGGCGAATTTGAGAGCCAACGACTTTTTGGTCTACTTTCCTGTTGACATTGCATGTAGCATGATTCATTGAATATTGCTCGCTGATACTGCAAGTAGCCAATGTTATATAGTAGAAGGATGTATGAATGGGTATATTATCTACTGTATGTATATAGATATAGGTGTATTACATGTACCAAAATACCTAGAGTAATGAAGTATTTTTTTTTGTTACTGTCGAGCCACTTAGCCATCCTATTTAACGGACCTCAGAAGTTCGAAACTTGTATGAGCGACAGGAACTGGGCTCTGAGTGGAAGAGCTCACCTTCCACAACAGGAGTGCATGGTCAGTGACCACTACATCAACCTGCCACCCCAATGTGGTCACATACCCCGCCAGAATCTGGCTTCTCTTTGCGAATCAGGGCAGAGGTGGATCTTTAACGTGACTTTTAGTTGCTAGAGCCGGTTTGTTGATCAATTTTGAAGAATACTTGTTAGGAAAAGTGACACATGTTCTCCATGAGTGAATGTTGAGACCAACTTTCTATATGCAGGCCATCAGAACACATTCACACATATTCCCTACTTTAGGGGGTTAATATGGCGAAGAGAATAACTGGTGTGTCTTTGATATTTTTTGCAGCACTAAAACAAACAGCTATCCATTGTTGTAGCTGTTGTATTGCCCCAGTCTAACATATTATAAACCTCCCGCAACTCAATTCATATAGCCATTAGGGCATCATAGCAGTAGCAATCCTTAAACAACAATATTTATAACTATCTCGTATTACTAGTTATGTCTGGTAATACTAGTAACTGCTATTTGGCCATGTGCAGCTGTTGTTACCGTGGTTACTATGGAAACCCCCAAGCACAACCACTTCTAATTGGCCAGTGTTTACCGAGCATGAGCACTAACACTAAGCCAATCTTTTCCAGCTTATCAATGGCGATCTGACAAATGTTTGTTATTTTTACTTGTATGATAAATATATTGACCACAACAACTACACTGGCCCTATGTGAGGTGTAGAAATTTCCATATCAAAATATTTATGTACGATCAAAAGTTTCATGCAAAAAAATACTTGGCCGCACCTCAAATGCTAGAAATCTTTATAAAAAGGGAGGTTGCTTCGGCACTATGAGAACAGAAATGACGTGTGATTTTTGTAATTACATTTAAAGTTTCCTCAAGCTAACATTATTGCGAAGTCGCATTTTCTCGCTCATTGTCGCTTCATTCTGTAAAACTACCCGTCAGATGATTGAATATTTCGTGGTAAACGACAAAACCAGTTCATCTGACGAGTGTTTTTTTACATTGAAAATGAACAGAATGGTTATATTTCAAGATTTCAGCTGTGCTAGGAGTGGAGATGTTATTAGCTACATGCATACATTTCGGCCTATGTACTCTACAGGCTTACACTGGAAAGTATTCCAATTACGGCCCGGAGAAGATTTTCGAAGTTCAAACGCCCAGTTGTACCTCCTTATTTGTTCGAAACCAAGATGGAAAAGGAACTGGCTACAGAAGAAGACAAGGGTTACCAGATGGAAAAATAGCATTCTATACTTTACACAAGGAAGACCGACTACCTCTACGTGTATAAACACTAACATATATTGTCCTATATACTACCTAAATAAAGTTCAATGGGGAAAGCTGGTTGACTACCAACTACCCATGACTATCGACTACCTGTATGCATATAGAAACTAATATATACTATACTATATACTACCTAAATAAATCTCAATGGGGAAAGCTGGTTGACTACCAACTGCCCATGATTATCGACTACCTGTATGCATATAGAAACTAACATATACTATACTATATACTACCTAAATAAATCTCAATGGGGAAAGCTGGTTGACTACCAACTACCCATGACTATCGACTACCTGTATGCATATAGAAACTAATATATACTATACTATATACTACCTAAATAAATCTCAATGGGGAAAGCTGGTTGACTACCAACTACCCATGACTATCGACTACCTGTATGCATATAGAAACTAACATATACTATACTATATACTACCTAAATAAATCTCAATGGGGAAAGCTGGTTGACTACCAACTACCCATGACTATCGACTACCTTTCTGCATATAGACACCAATATTGACTATACTATACACTACCTAAATAAACTTCAATGGAGAAAGCAGATTGACTATCGGCTATCTTGACTACCAACTACCTTCCAGCATATAGACACTAATATATACTATACTATATACTACCTAAATAAATTTCAATGGAGAAAACAGGTTGACTATCGGCTATCTTGACTACCGACTATCTTTCAGCATATAGACACTAATATATACTATACTATATACTACCTAAATAAATTTCAATGGTATAACTGTATATTCTTATGAATATTTACTACCTCATACTACATGAAATAATGCCTTTAGAAATTGGGTGCATTATTGACTTTTGCTTTTTTGTAGGGGGCTCTCTGGGCTTCCAGAGAGCCCCCTACAATTTCCACCTTTCAGTTTATAAAGCAGCCATAGCCAGGCATCATGCATGATTCATCCTAAGAACATACGTGTCACCTAGTACATGCACATGTATATCAATATACTATGGCAAACCCAATGTTGACTGAAGATTGCAGACTATATGACACAGTTATTGTAGTGAGCAGCCAGTTAAGGACCATAGCTAACGTTACATATTTGCATATTATTGTGATGGTCAGGACATTTGCTTACGCGGCCTCAGCTTGCCTGATGGACATTATAGCACCCGAAGTGTAAAGTAGTTGTCGCTGCTCTACTTACATGTATCTATGTCCTAAATGCTCTGTACTTTCCCACATGTGACTCATATCTGTATTGCTATGCATGTTTTGACCATACCCTTATAACTACTACACCCTTATACAGTAACTGTATGCATTACTGAGTCATTATACCTTTTTTTATACCCATGTAAAGAGGGCCGACTTCTCATACCACTCATACATGTAGGTTATTCAATTTTTGCAACGGGGTCGTCTTGGACGACATGCACACCAAACCCAAAAACATTACAACATTGCTAGACTGAATGTGCTATCAAGGGCCGAGGGCCGACGTTATGTATTTACATGTATGAATATATATAATTATATGTTTTTACCATTTCTACGACTTGTCACATAGGACTAACCCACGGGTGCCCACGGTTATGCTCTAGTCTAGTCATACTTTCCATCACATTGTCAGACTATGTATATTATAAGGAACGATAGACAACTATTTTATACATTTATTGTGTTTTTTCCTGAGCTAATATGAATCATTACTGTTTTTAATAACATTTAGTTGAGCATCCACAATTATGTTTAATTTTGTATAGGACAGACCCCTGGTCCCCCCTCCCCCCTAAAGCCCCTGGTAGCTCCTCACCAAAAGTGAGTTTCCTATATAAAAGTGAGAGTATTTTGCAGCGGTTGTCAGTTGTTCCTCAGGCTTTTAATTAGAAATCTATTAGCCTGGGTTCCTTGCATAAAATATCACATATAAAAGAATGGCCAAACCCTCTCACGCCTTATGACATTATGCTTTGCAAATTTGCAATTACAATTATACATGTACAAAAAATTGATCATGAGTTCTATAAATGTCAAGGGAATGCAATATGAGTGCTGTGTAACATATGAAAAGGTGAGAGGGGAGGGAACCTGATGTATGTAGACAGCCCACTCAACTGATCACAGCTGTTTGCTGGTACAAAGGAAGAGAAAAGCACAATCAAATAGCGTTCCAACCCATAGTCCTACTCCTGGGAGTCACATAATATAGAGGGTGGTTTGGCTATTTGTCAAAAGTAATTCTTTATTCATCAAGCTGCCATTAAACAAAATTTCTTTAGCTTTCACTTCAGTCACAGAACTATTTTACTTCATCACTTCAGTTTCTCACCAATGTTAATTTCTAGGAATAGGGGTGAAACCTGTGACATGATTGAGGAGTCAAGGTCAGATATGATAATCAACACACATGGTACAGACACTGTGATACAGATGGAACAACCTGCACAGAGAAGCTACTGCATGTAGTCACTGAGACAGTATGATTAGCTTCCATTTGGTCTTGCTCCAAATTCCTGACATACATAAAGCTAGATTGTATAAGTGGGTATAAATTATATGCTGAACAGAAACCAAAACATTTATGAAGGAGATGTAAATGATTCTCTCTTCACTCTGCAATAGAAGAATGACAGTCATTTATATATTATAGTCATGATCCTAGTATTAGGACTGTGAATGTCTGGCATTGAGGTTGCCGTTTGATGCCCCCTTTTATGCCAATCATTATTGCAGTAGTTACACACTCTATATAGCCACAGCATCCTAGCCTTAGTACCTCACAAATATTGTAAACAAGAAGTGATAGCTGGACAGAGACTCCCCTCAAAGTAAATTAGTTTGGAAAAGAGCCAATTTTCTAGTTGAATGCACACACATCCAGCAGAGGGCAGGAGTAAATAGGCTAGTGATTATTGTAGCTCAGTTACTGACACTATGATGAAGCATGGGTAAGTTCACTGCACCTACACTACAATGTACCTGTTCCATCACATATTTGCTATTTGCTATCAACTACTCAGTCGTGATTCGACGAAGTTGTAGCCACTCATTATGCAGTTCATTGATGGCTCCAGATAGTTATTCCTATTTTGTACAAAAATTATTGCACTGCTGTTGAAAATACATTATATTTGTGCCATTTAATTTGGAAACATTATGATATCTATTTCATACTATGTAGTTACAAGATTTCATTTGTACACCGTAGGCTAAAAAAGCTCACCACCTACTGCTGTGCCACATATTAGAGTGAGCCTGGGGAAGTGCAAACACCCAATGGCTGGTGAGTTTATTACTGTTGACTGATTTTCAACTGCTGATGCAAAGTTTTATCTGATTTCTGACGCATGTGCATGGCTATTGTGCTTCCGTGTTCCGATGAAAATGTGTGGGTATGTGAATTATAGAAATACACATGTACATGTGTACATTGTGTATAGGACAATTATAATTGGTTGTATTAGGCATAGTAATACACATATTATGACATAGTCTGTATGTCTAGTAAATCTATGCTGATGTACAGGTATAATAACACTAGTCTATGATAATGCTGTGTAGGTAGGCCTTATTGTATTTTTATGGTAGCAGGTACATTAGCCATATGTTTGATATGATGAATCTTGAAACTTGAGGTTGTAAGTCAAGATGACTTGACTTGGTATTTAGTGATTTCCACAAACATACAATACAGACCTACTGTACATGTATGTGTCAGGAATGCATCAGTGATGATAACGAATTTATAAAATGGAACTAGAGTTGGACATTACTTAGTTGTTTTACTATTATAATAGCTAGGACTAACACTACATGTATACATAGCACCTTGTGTAAGTTACACTGTAATACCTTCAACAAGTAGCACTGCATTCTCACTAGTAGTGTGTCAAATTTTCTACCCTGTAGTCACAGACTGACAGGAGAAAATTTATTTCCTTGTTGCCCTTTGACCCTTACTATGCTACACTGCAGGCAGGCAGTGGAATAGTAATTTATTTAGTGAAGCTATTGTAATGCAGTGTTACTGTAGAGTAGTGGAAATCATATTAATTTTGTTGAACAGTTTGGAAGCTATCTTGTAGCATTCATAAGGTACATTCGCCGGGTGACAGACGTTTATAAGTAGTAACAAACTAGACGCCTACGCTAATGTATGTAGGGCGAATGCGTTCACACTCGTGTTGACATAAAAACCATTATTCATAAAATATAGACGACCAAGTTCGAGTAACACCATAGACATGCGCAGAATTGACATCGAATAGTAAGCTTTGTAGCGCAGCGTCAAGGTGGCAGACGGTTGCTAGGTGACATGTTAATAAGAGATCGCGGCTGCTGCAACTACTAAACTGCTGTAGTAACTAACACTAGTTCTGATGGCTAACAGACATACATTCACTGTTCCCTTTTTACATGATAGTAAGTCATACACTGGTGAGTATACTTAAATCATCTATGTGAATTTCTTCGCTACTCTAACATTTAACAATAAATGTTAATCAATCGCCCACTTGTTCGATATTAAATTACTCACTCATTCACTTGATCATCACTCATTCATTATTTCATTGTTGAAAAAATGATCAATGTGACTAACCAACCTATCAGTTATTTAATCGATCTTTTTTCGTGACTCAATCACTAGTTATTATTATTGAGAAATTCAGTAAACTTATCACTAATTCATTCACGAACGAATAGTCATAATAATTATATTTCGGTCAATAATAATAATTATTATTATAGTACATTAACCTAAGTAGCTCACTAACAGACCCAATAACTTATTTTGTTCCTAATTTTTTTCACAAATTACACACTCATTTCGTCAATCACTCGACCAACTTGTCCAATTAATTAATCAATCACTCACTCACTCTCTTTATTGACTTTGACAGTAAAGGGAAATTTCGAAAATGTTAGTTAGAAACAGGGCATTCTGCAAACATAATTTTGTATAGAAAAAACTTATTTCCAAACTGTAGTTTACATTAAGAAGAAAAAACTTACAGATAGTAAATTATCTTTAGTAGTAGTAGTAAAAGCGAAAAAATATGATATTGGAAATAAAAACTAATAGAAAGTTAAGGTTTGGGGCTTATATTTTCTAAATGGTTGTTTCTAACTGACATTTGTGAACAGTCATGAATTTGACTTTCACTCTAACTGGTCTCAGAATTAATAAAATCTAGAAATAAAAGTAGAAAGTAGATTCTGTTTTATTTACAGAACTGAATGATGTTCAAGAGCAAAGTACCGATGTCTTCCAAACCTGGCGCAGTGATGCACATGGTAAGTGTTATTATTGTACAGGTAGCTACTAATATGAGTCTAATGACATTTAAATAGTACACATTTCTCATTGACTCTTGTCTAAATAGTTGTGTGACTGGTTTTTAGAATGTAGTACTTCTACAAGGTAAGCTTTATTAAAATTTTGTTTATTTCATTGTTCACTTGTGTGTTTAATGTTTGTATTGTTTTATATATTATGAAGTGTAAGGCATCGATTTTATTATACTAATTTTATATTTTCAGTTTGATAAACGTCACAGAAAAAAAAAGAGCAGGGAGACCAAAGGGTTGCAAGGATAGTCAACCGAGAAAATCAAGAGGTACTAGCAAATCAATACATTTTCTAGATCAAGCCTCCATGTCTTAATAATATCGTTTACTTCATGTTTTCTTTGGTACCATGCATGTAGCTATTATGCTGCAGTCCTTTTATCAGTGCCAATATATTATTTTTAGCCATGAAACGTAGTAGCAGTGAAGCTGATTTAGAGGTGACACCTAAGAAAATCACAGTGAGTGCTTCATCTACTGAAGTATCAGAGGCCAATAGCCCAAGTACATCTGGCAGCACACCTAGCAGCTCTAACACTGAGCTGAGCAAAAACAAATTTGAAGAGGATTACATCCCCGATGGTGAGTTAATTTTCTTTAGTAGATTTCGCTGGTGATACATGTATTATTTATATTCTGCTTGTAAGGCTAAATACTTTGTAAGTGTTAATAGAACACTGATATTTTCTCTTAAGGTGAAGAAATTGATGACAGTGAAGTGGATACTGATGGCTGGAGTGCAGATGCCATAAAAGCTCTTTGCAACCTTCACATACCAAAGCTAACTTTATATAATAGCGGTGATATGGCAGGTAAACGCAAATACTGGAAGAACCTTTGCAATGAGTTGAAAGGACAAGGGTTTAAGAGTGAAGTGTTTTCATCCAGTGAAAAAGTGTCAAGAAAGTGGAGGTACATCTTTGGACAATATAACAAGGTCAAAGACAACAACGGGAAAACGGGCCGCAGTAGGTTAAAATTCAAACATTATGACATTATGCATGAAGTATTTTGTGATACAAACGCAAATAATTTGGTAACTGAGCCAAAGTTTGTTGAGCCTAACCAAGAAGTTGGGTTTGCTCGCAGACAGAGAGCTAAAAGCAAAAGTGAAAAGTCTCATCAGGAATTAATGAGAGAAATAGCTGAAAACTACAACAGAGAGTCACTTAAGCTACAGCAGCAGGCATTAGATTTAGAGCGAGAGAAAGTTGAACTGTTAAGGGCTCTGTTGAATAAATAATTTTAGTTACAACATTGCGATACCTAGTTTTATACCCTCCTTGTGTATGCTCATGTATAGATTTGGGATAGCGTAATATTTACATTGTTCTTCTCATATTATGTATTATGTTTGTTAGAATAAAATAGTTGTTATTAGCATGCATGAAATTTCTATTTGTTTATTAGAACTAGAACATACAATTGTAAGCGATAACATCAAAATTTAAGTCAAATATATTATGCTACTTAATATTAGTCAGAATTAAAATAAATCGAATTAATTATGCAAGTAAACAGTAAGTTGAGTAGAACTACTGTAATGACAAGGCAATAGTCCCTCTTCGCTGTTCTTTGTCAACAGGAAGTGAAACACACGCTGCCTTATCCACTACTATTTCATTACCAGCTACTTCATTATCAATGATAAAATTATGTAGAAGCATGCATGATGTTATAATTAAAACAGCACGCTCCCAAGATGCGACTTTCAGTGGGCTACCAATACGTCTAAATTTCGCTTTCAGTAACCCAAATGTGTGCTCCACTACCATCCTGTTAACGCTATGTTTATAATTAAAAGTTTTTTGGCACACTGTTAACGATCCATTGTCTTTGAATGGCACAACCATTCGGCTTGACAGCTTGTAGGCACTGTCGCCGATCAGATGGTATTGTGGCGGTACTTCTTCTAGCAGTTCTTCAATTCCACTCAGTCTATAAACCCTCTGATCGTGGAATGATCCTGGGCACCCAACTGAATAATGTAGGAAGCGTCTATCGCAGTTGGCAATAGCAGCTACCGCAATGCTATGGTGACCCTTCCTATCAATCCATATATCAGGATCAGAGGTGGGTTTCATGATTCTGATGTGTGTACCATCAACAGCACCAATGATTCCTGGAAACCCATTTTTGGTATAGAACTGCGAAGCATTCTTGCCACACTCCGCTTCTGTCTTTGGAAAGTTTATTTGGGGCTTTAACTCACGCTGTATGGCACCTAATACTATATCAACAGATTCGTGAATGACCGATTCTGTGGTGCCAAACCTTGCTGCCAACTGTCGATAGCTTTCCTCTGTGGCTACAAACCATAGCACAACTTGTAGTCTCTCACTGGGTGGCAACACGCTCTGACCCATACCATCAAACGGCTTTGGTAAATGATGCTCAATTTTATCTGTAATCACATTGA
This sequence comes from Bugulina stolonifera, assembly GCA_935421135.1. Lineage (NCBI taxonomy): Eukaryota > Metazoa > Bryozoa > Gymnolaemata > Cheilostomatida > Bugulidae > Bugulina > Bugulina stolonifera. The sequence continues at coordinate 8,799,359 of OW285195.1, forward strand.
AATTGCATTGCATTTGTGTAGATAAACATAAAGATAAATATCATAGTAAGATGACGGTATGGAATTCAATATTATACATGGTAGAGCAAATTGATCATACATCTTTGCAATGTGATTGTTACATACATGTATGCGTATTTAAGAGTTTGTGACTGTTTGATAAAGACAGTTTTAATCAGTTCAACACCGAACAATTTGAAACCCCAAACTCCAACCACCAGATTTCAACTAATTTCCATTACTATTCTAATGTTCAATTAATTAAATAAATTAATTAAAATTAATCTGTAAATTTTGTTATTCTAAATGCAACAATCTACACAGTTTCAAACTGTCTCTTTCAAAATATCCCTTTACTAGTAATTACTACCAGCTAGTAGTACTAACTATGCATGTGATATAAATATCAATAAAATGTAGGTGAATTAATATACATGTAAGTACCGAGGAGTTGGTGAAACACTGCCTTTGTCATTCTGAAGTGTCTAGTAAATTCCTCCTCATCCATGGCTGGAATTGTACTCTGGCGAAACTCTTTACTTTTTTCTATTTTTCTCTCACTTTCTTCATAGAGACTGTAGACCAAAGAATTAGCTCTTTCATCATGTATCCTTGTCAGCTTACTACAATAGTTAAAAACTTTATTTAATATATACCTTGAAACATATTAATTTATAATGTATGATATTTGGTAAATAATTCAAAATAATAATATCTGCATTCAGAAACACAGTTTTAAATTTTAATCAGCATTTTTCTACTCTCCGTATTGTAATGTCCAACACTACACGTGACCTCGCTGTAATTATAACTTATTGCTAATTTAAATATCAAATTTAATTTGTGATTTAGCTTACGGGTCAGTTTTATTCACGTACATAACACTAATTCAATACTGAGACAAGGAAGACTACTACAATAGTTTGCATTTAGTATGTTAGTAGAAGTGAATTACTTTTTAAAATCTAAATGAATACTTATAAAAATATATAATAAAAATTAAATTGCCATCGGATCGAACGAGTAATTAGAATGTATTTTCTTCACATGTACACAATTAACGCATCTTAAAATTTTTGCATACCTTAAACAAGGCTCATCTCGAAGCAAGAATATGGCAAGCTTTGGATCCATAATAACCGAAATTTAAATTAAAATATCTTAATTAATACTGAGTCACTGGGTGATTCACTGCAAAACACGGAAGCAACAGGTAAACAACTGCGGCCTTGACACGATATCCTTCTGCAAGACGTTTCTAAGTAACAATTTACTGCGGACCTATTTTACATATTAGACGCTTAGTCCGGGGCATTCGCCCAGCCCAGGCGCCTAAATAACAAGCACGAACATGAAAACTCAAACGGACCAGTCAGACGACCAAACATATTATGAACGCCTTGTCCAAAAAATTAGTTTAAAATTCGGCTAAAATTAATAGTTGTAGACGTCTGTCACCCGGCGAATGTACCTATAGTAAGTACAAATATTGTACTGCTATCTACATACATTAATTAGCTTAATAGTGTCTTTCTAAGTGTCTTTCCGACCTCTTGGACAGACGTCCGGGTTGCAAACAAAAGTCTCACGATGGCTGTCCGGCTTAGGCCACAAGGGCTATTGGCCTAGAATTTTGGCTTAGCCAGACGAAACCATCCCTAGCTCATTGACACATCTGGGTTTTTCGGACGTAAATGAGGATTTTGCCTTTGGCCCAGGCCGGTATGTTCACGACTCTGTGACGGATGTGTGTCGGAAAATTTTTTGTGAGTTGGCCTGTGCCTGAAATTTAGGTTGTTAAGACACTTACTGCACCTAACTTGATTGATGATCCAATGGTCAAACAGGTTCTATGTAGGCTGTACATGTATGATATACTGCATACTTGCATGATACAATGTAGATGGTTGAAGAGATTGATCTGTCATACATGTATACTACAATATGCACACTGGCACCCAAATTCACATCACACTGAGGGTGCAGTTAAACATACCACAGTCTTCAATTTCATAGCAACATTGCACAATCCTAATAATGTGATAAACTAGTAACAGTCCTACTAGTAGTTTACACATTTCATGTACATGTGGCTACTCTCAAGTGGGGTATGTGGATATGAGTCGAACACTGGGTCACATTATGTGTTCATATTGAGATTTTGTATCGCTTCAGCATACGACATTTCCTCTAAATATTCTAGCGAAGATTCTTCTGCATTGGTGGGGCAAGTGTTACAACACTAAACACTTCACTACTCTATTCTTTATATACATTGTACAATTTAGCTGTGCCAGCAGTTTAGCAGAGCTCGTAGTTATTACAACCATGTCAAGTAGGGGGCCCTCTCAACTTCTGATGCTCAGAAGTACAAACACTGTGTCATATCTTAGTCAACTTTTAAATATCGTTGCAATTGATTTTGTGCAACATTTGGATAATAAACATACCTCTCTTATAACTAACCTCAACCACAGTCAAGGAACTGAGGCTATCTAAATTCCCCCACTAAACCCTGCTCTAACACCTAAGTTAGCAGTTATTTTAGATGCCTTCATATTATAGCTAGTTACTTGTTCAGTTGTTACCCATGGATGTAGGCCATCTGTCACATTCCTGCTCAACACACATGTAGCAGGATAACATATTGGGTGTTGTATGAAAAGGTAGTGAAACCTACATTATGACTGTCTACCTAGTACATGTAGCTAGTTGCTAATTTGTTATTAAATTGTTTCACAAGTATAATCATCTGTAATTCAATTAATTGTTATACACTGAACTGGGATTTTTTCATTTTTGTAATATCTAATATCAATAGCCAAGATTATCCAATAAATAGCATCAAATTAATACTCTTGTTCAGTCTCATTTCACTCTATCTGGTATTTTGATACAGCTTTGGAGTTGTCAGCTACTACATAACTTATATTGTGCATGTGCATGTGGTAGCTAATTTACATTTATTGCTGATTATGTCAAAAGATAATGATGAGTGCTGTGATAACAGTGAAGCACCCATACTCCCCCCCCCACGGTTCTAACTCTTCAAATGTATTTTTACAGTTGGTAGTTAGCTCTTAAAAAATTCACCTGTGCACCCGGAAGTTGGGACTCCCTATATTTTTTCACTCCAGGTTGACAGGTATGCATTGATTTGCATGCATAGGATATGCCTAGTGCTCAAAAATGTTTCTAAAACTACATGTAGAGAGTAGAAAATTCAATTGTTGTATTAATTAAACAACTACTTGTGTGTATTGAAACAACTGCGCAAAGATGCATAAACATGCATAAATATGCCGAGTGAACTGATTATAGGTCACTCTCCAGTGTTAATTGTTACACTGTTATAGGAAACACATGTACTTCTAGAGAATTCTCAATTGAATATAGTTACCATGTTATACATTGTTAGTCAACATAAAGGTGATGTCATACATGTATATTCATTGTGTAACCGATTAAAAGTTGTCTTCTCTCAAGATCAAAGCCAGTAGAGAGAGGACAAATCCGCATAGCAATAGAGCATAGATCGTTTGACTGTTTATGCATTTAACAGTAAATCATTTGCTGAGAAATGCTTGAACAACGTAGCCAAAGAAAGCAGTATTGTGCATATAAATACATGCAACTAATAACAAAATAGTTTATTATTGTTATTAGTGAAGTCAGAAACCCTTAGCAAATTTTGGTATGTTCTGGCTGGTGTGAGACCAAAGAGTACTGTATTGATGTATGCCCATGGAGTCTAGCTAAGATGCATGTCCAGTAATATGAGATGTAACTTGATTGTGTTAGACAGTGCTTCTTTGTAGGGGGCTCTCTGGGCTCCCAGGAGCTCCCTAAACAAATTTCCACCTTTCAGTTTATAAAGCAGCCATAGCCAGGCATCATGTATGATGCATTCTATTAGGAACATACGTGTTACCTAGTACATGCACAAATGTATATCAATATGCTATGGCAAACCCCACTGATGACTGAAGATTCCAGACTATATGACACAGTTATTGTAGTGAGCAGCCAGCTGAGGACCATAGCTAACGTTACATAATTTACATATATTACTAGACTGAATGTGCTTTCAAGGGCAGATAGCCGACGCAATGTATTTATGAATATATATAATTACATGTTTCTACTATTTCCGAACGGCTTGCCACGTAGGCCTGACCCTCTGGTACCCACAGTTATGTTCTAGTCATCATTTCCATCACTTGTCAGACTATGCATATTTTAAGGTTAGATAGACAGCTATGTTTTACATTATTATTGTACATATATTTATCCCTGGGCTGATATGAGTCATACATGTACATTGTACATGACAAGCTGGGCTGACATCAAGGAGGGAGATTTTTACACGCATGAGACAACCCTCACCAACTCTTTGACTGCTAAAATACCTAAAATCTTTTTTAACGATGAGCACCACACTTTATGTCTGCTGTGAGCAGAGTTCTCAGTTACATGTGCATGTAATTACAAACTAAGCTGGTAAAAAATGTTTTGCTTCAAGTACATGTACTAGGTTGCTACAAATGCTAGTACACGGAGTTGGTTGCCCACGCAAAACTAGTGAAGACAGGCTAGGTCTCACACTAAGGCAACCATGATATCTCATAAGTGTGGAGATAATATAAGATAAAATAATATTAATTTAAATTGTTGCAATTAGTTTAGAGGCTGTCACATTACATTTCCTGACTGTTTGGAACCAATCTGGTCACTGTTGTGTTTTGAAGTGTTTTGTTAACGACCATGAAGGAACATTAATTACTACCTAATACTGTGTATGACCATGAGATGCTATCTTCTATCCATTTATAATCCATTGCAAAACAAACAAAAGTTCTTCAATTAGATCCAGCGGTTTACTTGAAATAAATTGTAGAAACCAAAGAGAATTTAACTCAAATTTCAGGTCAACCGTGGTTAATGAAGCCTTCATATGCAGAGCTTAATGTTGGCATATCTATTGGGTTCCTGCTATCAACAGAATATCTCCAAACACCGGCTACTAATGTGCCAGAACAGACAACCCAACTACCTGCCACACGTGTCTATATAGCAATGGATGGGGTTGTCATACCTGTAAACAATGCAACAAAAAATGGAGCTGGTGATTTCTTATATAGAAAATAATTCCGAGCATAAATCGAAGGGGATAGGCCAATGAGTCAATTATATAGGTCAACAACTTTATACCCTCGTAGACACTTAATTTTATACCGCACAACATAAATATAACCAGAGTAAATCTGTATAACTACTCTTATATGTATACCGATTGAATTTTATGTATGTTGCTAGTGTATGCACCCTTAAGGTATACGAAGGTCTACCATGAAGGTCTAGTTCATCAGCTAAAAGCAGCGCAAACATTTTGGTATCTGAATTAACTGCAGACGCTGGATCTTCATTTAGCAAAATTTAACCGTATGATACTAGAAGTATAGCTACATGTTTTGTAGTGCAATGTAGAGTGCTTGTAATCGAATTATATGAAATGTACATGTATTTGCAAAATTTAAATTCATGATAATTACATTAAATTTCAGTAAGCTCATACATGTAGTTTATTGCTGAGTGTAAGGACTTGCATTAGCTGTTCATCTCAATGTAAATGGTCTGCTACAAAGCATACTTCATTACATACTGTAAGAGTATTACATTAGAGTGTTAGAGTTATGAGAGCGAGGCTAAGTAAAGTATATTCTAGTGCATTCCCACAGTGCATTGGAGTGGCTCATAACAGAATAATGCATGTACATAATAATATATTAATTTATAAATACGTGTGCATACTATGACTTGTGTATATATAGTCATGTGATGAAACATTGTAACTAACTATTTAACCAACCAATGATGGCCGATGGATAAATAATGACGTATTACAATCTTCAACTGAAGTTGCCTTATCCTAACTTATCTTATACTACATGTAAAAACAAGTGAGAAGATAAAAATAGGACTAGACAATTTTAAATTGTTGGTACACACAGTGCAAATGCTAACATGGTCCTCTGTTTAATGGTGATTATGTTCATCATAATTTAACATACAGCAACATGTTGAAATATTCATCTATTGGACAACTACTTTTAAAATAGCACAACTCCCTAACTGGTAGCTTACTACTACATGTCAATTTATGCTAGGTGATATATTTACATTGAAATATGTCTTAAACTATAAACTTCCTTTTGCCAATAAAAATGTCAAAGTGACTTATTTTGCTAAGATTTACAAAAAGACAATAATATTATACAGAACTATTAGAAAGGATATGCATTTAGTGCATACCTCAGTACTACATTGTATATACATGTACATGTAGGATACTGCATTATAATACTGGGGACTAGTAACTTACCATATAAACTAGTAGTTATGTAAATAATGCTATCTCCCTGACACTAAATATGACTACGGTGAATGGCCGTTATCAGCTAGCCTGTGATCATATCATGGGTGCAGTCTGCAGTTGGAAGTGGCCACATTTAGAGTGAGTGAGCTTCGTATTATTATCTATATTGCAAGAGATATCACAGGCTAATAATAATAGCTAAATAGTCAAGGTGGGAGGAACGGTTGTTCAAAGGTTAGTTGACGCCTACCTTACTGTCATTAGCAGCGTATCTACCAGGTAGAATGGACACGAATAGAATGTAGTAGTTTGTACTGTAACTAGAGAAGACATCATAGGTTAGTCATAGACCAGGTGAGTACAATATACTACCATGTGGTTGATATTGTATTACATTTTATTTATAGATAATATGGGAATAGAGTAGTGTAGAGGCTGGTCCATAGGTGGACATACATTCAATGTATTCTGCCAACCAATCCAACTACCCATCCATCCATTCAACTACTGTGCACTGTATACTCTCCACTGCCTAACAGTGCACTGGTTACAACATACTGCATACTGCACTACACGTAGAGCCTAGCACACTGCAAAGTGCAGGTGGCTGTTCAAACTAGCAGCTATTTTGATGTTATATACCAATATTTTGATGTTGCGATTCACCTTCAGAGGATCAGAGCGCTACACTCATTAAATTATACTGGCTAGGTTACTGAAACCTAAATTCTAAATACCCAAAGCTAAGAAAATAATCCTTTCAATGCCTTTGGGGTTACAATTTTATTACCTCAATACCTATTGGATCAAACATAATTAATATTTCATACCATTTCACACTATATCATCATAAGCCTAGGGGTGCACCCTGACAACATTACAAACTCCTGGAATCGTTATTATAATGCATTTACAAAAAAATAGTTTACACTCTAGAGTCTAGAAAGTAACAATGTCTATGTCAATAGCTCAACCTAACCATTTCAGTGTTTAAATAATTTACTAAATATCAATATCTCTGGTAGAGGATATAACCCAGACCAGGTTGGGGAGGGAGGTTACAGTACCTCCACAATCCCTGCTCCTATTGGTTGGTATTATTCACCTTGATATTCTCAGTGTTCAACTGCAACATAGCTTTGGGGTAAAACTTTTCACCCTGCACTACATTGCATATGCTGGATTGTACTGGATATTATAACCAGTGTAAATGTTCTTTGAGCAGATTAAAGCATATTCCGGGCTCCTAACACAGACTTAGTGACTAAAAGTAGGTCATCAATAACTTCAAGATGGCCGAAGGTGGAAGAGAAACTACCATTGAACCAGGTTGGTGTAAATGTCACCCTAGATGTACTGGTAGAGAGTATTCAGTGGTAGAAGTGTATTTCTAACATTGAGGAGATAGGGGTATATAGTGTTGCATGTTATGTTATGTATTAAAATAATGTGTTTCTAATACCCAAAATGGAATTTATTTTTTGTGACTGCCGACACAGAGCTCTATGATTTTCAAACATACTTCTGCCTAGATTTACAGAGTGAGCATTCAGTATTTGTTCTGATATAAACATCATAGATGGCAAGTAAACTGGTGCATCTAATAACTGTCATAATAGTGACATACATGTATGAAGCTTTTCTATCTAATGAGGCTTTAATTCTGTGGGAATAGAAAGCTTACAATGATGTTTATTGATAAAGAAATTATCCTGTAAAATTTATATCCTTGCTGGTAACATCATGCGACATTATGAGCACAATGTGCTGACAATTTCCGCAGAAAGTTCAATATCTCAAACGCACATGTAACACAATTTACGCGAGAGTTGCACAGGCTATATGTCTATTTGTACTAAGTGTAAAGGTCTATAATTCTATATGATAATTATATGCACCGGCAAAGAAACTAACACATTGAGTACATAGGAATATGGTAATGGTACGCACAGTCGTCTCCTACACCTGACACTCATTACTGTGTGCACATACATGTATATATCTGCTTGTACTTTGCTCTATGTAACTCCTATATTATCGTATATACTTGTATGATTATTACTAAGTCTTTTAATGCCTTTTATACCCATGTACAGAGGCCCGACCTCTCAGAATCCATTGATATTCATTTTGTACATGAATTGGACCATTATAAGCAACTTTTGTAGAACCCGACCTATTTTGGGTCGGCCGTCGGGCTTCCGGCGGCCATGTTGTTGCACAACTTCCGGACGACTTTATGTCGCCTTTTCCCGATACTTCGTCGGGCGGAGGTCCTTATACTATATAAAGGGCATTGTTTCACTGTTCATTGTCTCAGTCTTCACTTGGCTTTCAATAAAGACACATCTATACTTGATACAGAGACTTTCACTTCCTTTAGTCAGGTCATTCGCTTAGCGAACCGCCTACTAGGTCAGATCACTCTCTTTCAAAGTATAGTCTGAAGGTCAGACTTGGGACCAGATGGGTCGTCTCTGGTAGTTATTGGGCTACTGAGACCGCTCGATCTTTCATGTAATGCAAAGGCCTAGCACCACTCATAGGCACTTCAATTCTGAGTCGGTAGTCGTCCAAGGACGACCGCACCAAATCACAGAAACCATTACAATATAATATAAATCATATAATCATAAATGTATATTTTTGCGTTTAATGTTATTCAACTGCTACTGACAATAAGAATGTAGCTAGTACTACAGATTTCGTGTGTTAAAGATTCAGTTTGATATTTTGCAGTGTACATGGTATGGTTAGGGTATGATGATATAGGAGAAGACTGGGACTGGAATGAACAGGAAACTAAGCCATACACTGCAGAAGAGATCAACCAAGTGGTTACGACCCACAGAGTCACACATCTTGTGCTGGAAGGGAAGTATATACCAGAGTTGCATGTAATGTTTCCTCACCTTACACATCTACGAACTAGCTGTGCTCCAGACTTTACAAGGTAAGATATAAAAAACTTACCAATTTTACTTCCCACTATTGACCTCAGGTAGGAAAACAATGATCTAAAGAGATCTGCATTTTTTCTAATTTGGGGTGGAGAGGGTACTTCACCAATGGTGAAGTTAACTGATGTAACGTAAGAGCATTATAAGGTTGGATGCCCTTCCTAACACCACCAATGAACCTTATGGGAATTGAACCTGGGACTCGCTCATGGAAGGCCAGAGCCCTTACCATTAGGCCACGGCTGCTCCCTTTTACAAGGTAAGCTAACATATACATGTACACGTATATGCCAGCTTTACATGATGTGGTGGGTGAGCAGCAGCTAGTACAGTCAATAGGTTAACCAGTTAGGGTTCCATATGATGAGTTATTTGTGTATCCTTGACCTATTAGCAAAAACACCAAAATCTACTACTGCACTTCCGAAATTTTAAATTGTATGTATACCAGGTGTCAAGATCGTAAATGATAACAAAGAATATCATTATATTGTAAAGCCAATCTACTAAACAGTGCCCTAGAATAAGACGAATAGCAGTGTAGAAGTGTATCATATACTCATGTTCTCTCACCACACAGAAAGTCTATTCTTCGTCATTCATAGTTTAAAATACTTTTACTTAGCTAATAGAGTCAAGTGCTTCTAACAAAATACAAATAAGTCTGCTTTTCCATGACAGTCTAGTCTCAAAGCTAATTACTAATTCATTGGTTTTGCACCTGAAGTTGCTTCGGAAATATTGGACCTTGCTGCAGGGTGACCCGGTGTGGACTTTTTGATGTATTATTGTAGTGGTAAACGTAACTCTATAGACTTAGCTACTCACACTGCATTGCGTTGTCACGAGCATTTCATAACTAAATTATGTATATTGACTAGCTTGTGCAGAAAAATATCTCTTATACACTGTCAGTATCATCTTCTGGTGTGTAGACCCTCTAAATTCAAATAAAATTCTATACTGTTAGCCAAGGCCGAGGGACCATGTTGTTATATGTATCTGTGACCAAAGTCTGTTCAACGAGTGGTGGAAAATCACTTATTACATGTATTGTAATGGTCACGCCCAGCCTTCCCGACTACTTGACACTAACTATTAATCAAGTAATTGTGTAGTGACAAATTTCATATTAATTTATATTAAACACCCTAGCTACCAGTTCAGTAACATTGATCACCTAACTCTCACCAGTCGAGAAGCATCAGAACTTTCTGTTGGAATAAAGGAATACCAGTGGGTGCATTTTAATAATGTTAATGTATTAAATTTATAGGTTTGACAATTTCAGCTGCCGGTGCTCAATTGTTCACGAAAGGTATGAATAATAGGTACATAGGCGTCTTCAGAAATTGCACTAGTTCATATGGGACTGTTTTTATTATCCGAACACAGCTTGAGCGTTCAGGCGTGACTAATGCTTGATCTGAAGTGGAATCCCCATTGTTAGCAATAAATATTATTACCTGGCACGCCTAACCTTGCGTTATAGCTAGCGCTATATTATTGAATGAAATAATTTGTTGTTGCTGCAGATCGCTATTTATAAGCTTGCATGGTGGAACAAATTCCTTCTTAGAACTTTATAACAACCGAGAGGGCTAAGAAATTAGTTTAAACGCTTCCAAAATAATGGTGCAACCTTTTATACGGATATTTTTGATCAATACAAAAACATATCAGTGACACCGCATAATTGTTCATTTCCCATTTAAAACTATCACGGGTACAAAATAAAATAGTAACTTCACAATTTAGATAGTTTAGAAATAGTCTCTAGTGCAATTTATAGCAGTGGTTTGCTGACAACATATATTTTATTACTATTAACCATGTTACAGCTGAGCAAGTACTTACCTGTGCATGTAGTTGTGATGACTTATGCAGTGTACTGAGAGCATCCATGGACAATCTAGAAAATAATTATAACATACCCAAGGAGACTTCGGGTCAAATACTGCCATAAATCTGCATTCTATGTACAGTGTAAGGAAAATATGAAAAAATACATGTATCAACACTAAGGCCACACTTTCATGAGTATTCCTAATTAGGCTTCCATAACAGTCCATTATAGCAACTCGTTGAAAATTTCTGTCAAATATTCCAGTGTCATAATCTTGCTATCAGAACTAATCATTATATAGAATCCGTAAGTTTTCTGTTTTTGTTCAGTTCCATACACATGTCTCTATTGAGGCTATTGATGAGTATGACAATGCTAGATCAATATTCTATCTTCTAAATTCCAATGCAACTATACTTCAATTTGCCTTTGCTGTTTGAACACTAGGTGCTGAAAAATTAATTAATTACATTGGTTGCTGCCAATATGAATATATTGTAATGGTCAGGACATTTGCCTATACGACCTCAGCTCGCCTGATGGACCTTATAGCACCTTAACTGCCTAGTAGTTGTCACAGCTCTACCTGTCTAGTCTCTGACATTCTGCACTTAGTCACCTATGGACTCATACCTACATTGTTTTGCATGTTTTGACTACACAGTTGTAATTACATATCACTTATATACCTATAATGTGCATTACTGAGCAATTATGTCCTTTTGATACCCATGTAAAAAGGACGGACCACTCAGAATTGCCTGATATGGATTTTGTACGCAATTTAGATGGTTTTTTCAGCATCTTTTGTTGAGCCCGACATATTTTGGATCGGCTATCGGGCTTCTGGCCGCCATATTGTTACGCAATTCCCGACGACACTACGTCGTCTTTTTGCAACTCTACGTTGGCCTTTTTACCGGAACTTCCTCCAGAAGTTTTTATACTGTATAAAGTACCTTGTTTTTATGTTTGCTGTCTCAGTTCATGCTTGGATCTCAATAATGACACATCTATACTTATAAACAAAGATTTTCACTTCGTAGATAGGTTGTTCCAGTTGTCAAGGTCTTCGACCTCGCCCCCACTCCCCCGAACCGCCTTCTAGGTTAGATTACTCTCTTTCTCAGTATAGTAAACAAGCATCGACTCGGGACAACATGGGTCGTCTTGAGTAGTTATTTGACTACAACCAGTACCTGTTGATCTTTCATGTAATGAGAAGGCCTAGCACCACTCATAGGCTCTTCATTTTGGACAAGGGAGTCATCTTAGAATGACAGCACAACCCTCCAAAAACCGTTACAGTATTATTTATATTCCAAATAATCATAACAGTTGAATAGGGCTCTGAAATGTTCCTCAATGCTATCCTTTGCCTTTGTAATTTGAACATTTTCAACAGGCACACAGACATAGCAGAATATCATTTGACCACTATTTAATCACCTCAGCTTTGTTGCGAAACATGAGTATACTTGGCTGTACTGACATTGTACCTGTCAATGAGGGTGTAACTGCTTAGTGTGTATATATACATTGTAGTATATCTCAGTTAAAAAACCTGGAATGGTTAAGTGTGTCAAAAAATGACCTCTCTTCAGTGACTCTACCTGATGATTTATTCACACACATGGCATCCCTGAAAACGTTAGGTATGCATGGCTGTAACCTAAGAACTATTCCAAAGAGGTGAGTGTAATTTCAACTACGTCTGGGTGGGTGTGGAACATACTTGCCAAGTGTCCCGGGTTTCTCGGGACACCCCCGGGATTTGAAAATTGTCCCTACACTGTCCCAATGTCCTGATTTATACCCCGGGAATTAGGAAATTACTGCTCCAAAAAATTTATTTATTAATTTCTTTGGATTTTCCAAAACATTGGCTGAAAAAAGGTTGAGCGTCGCAAATCCTGGGGAATTTTGCTAAATACAATGCTACACACCGTTTATTTTTAAAGTAGTTCGATGTCTACTGACTGTCGTGTCTATGCCAATTGCCACTAGTGATAGCCCAAACTCTGACTAATTCCTGAGCTATATTGGCAGTGTACTAAAGCCTCCCCAACAGTGGATAGCTATTTTATATAAACGCTCTAATGTCAATGACAACCACCGCGCAAATGAAAATTCACTCATTGATATTATAATTATTTGCTTGTACAAATAATGTTTCCATTATTAGTCTATTAATTGGATGTTAATTTAGCTGTTAAGCCAAACAATTCTCACAGTACAGACAAGCAAAAGACTCGGCAACTATCAAAATTAAAATCAATGGGTCAAATTTATTTATTTTATTTCTAAATGTAAATTAGGTTTTTAATATCAATATTTATATTATAATTATGCCTTCTGCACCTTCTAGTATTACTGATGGTGGTACCAATGACATAGCCAGGCACACGCTGACCCGGAAGCATATCAAAGCTGTTGTCTAAAAGCTGTCACGTCACTTAAAAGCTTAGAAGATTTGTTTATTCTCAATGATTCTGAAGTTCAAAAGACAGGCTTACATTATGATTATAATTTTTGATATAATAATAATAAACTTAACTTATGAAAATACTGAATTATTAATATTATTATTATAATTCGGTGTTTTCATACATAAAGCTATTTATATGTTTATAATTTAATAAAATGAAACAAAAATTTGGTTTCTAATAAATTTTTATGTTGTAGCAAGTTTTATAGGTCTTCTTTAGATAATCCAACCTGAAGCACTCTTTGCAATTTCATTCCTATTCTAATTCTTCTCACCATTTTAAAACCATTCCAATATGCATGTAATATGAACATATTTTTGACCACTAGAGCAGCATACAAATACAAGTGAAGTTGCACTAACTACTGTCATTTTAGTGGCTCACAAAAAATATTTCGAATGCGGGATGTGCTTCTCTACCCCTCCCGCACCCTTTCTGGCAGCCCGCTACGCGGGCTGGCATGGCCTGCGGCCATGTCACCCGTCCTCCCTCTGGTCCGCGCATGTGTCCAGATTTTTTACCCAGGTTACTTGGCAAGTATGGTGTGGAAGCACCAAAACTGTTCATAAGATTGTGGCACTGGAGCATGTACAATGTAGTTTAATGCATCATGCTAAACTATGGCAAGTTATTGAGAAAATTCATGTGTTTTCTTTCTTTTACTGCAATAATTATTAGTTACTCAGAAAATATAATTCAACAATGACAATTTCTGAGTAACTAATTGCAGTGATATTACCAGTGCAATATTACGTATGTGTGAATTCACTAGGAGCAACAATGATATCGAATATTGTCATAGCAGTCATCTACTTCTTTGTTGGTCAAACAAATATAACTAGGCAGAGGAGCTAACAGGATTCGATATCATACTCGGAAATTTGGCTATATTAAAATGTATCTCAATCTAATTCTTATTGAACAAACATCTCTCTCACATTATACATTTGCTCTGCATAGTGTATTGAGCTTAATTTTATTGGCATTATTTTCTCCCGACTCTCCTGATTGATTTGATATATGGTTATTGTTTGTTGGAGGTTATATTGAACAACAAAGAAGTCAATTGCAAACAAATATTCTCTATACTTAATAATCTATAGTCACTGACCATCCCAGCACTGTAAAATAGCGTAATAATAAATTAGCATGATGCCATAAGATATGACATCATAGTACATTATAATATCATGTTATAGCACTTTAGCAGTACCATTGCATAGTTGTAGTCAAACACTAATTTTAGTGTCATATTGTAATGTTTTTGAGTACTATTGCATACGAGAGGTGAGGGCTACGCGTATGTGAAGGGCTTGGAAGGTGGTAGAGGCCGACCAAGTGTACCTTCTGCTCATTACATAAAAGAGTGAACAGTTATGGGTGCTCTTTATAGTGTAGATTGTAGATTATATCAGACGTAGGCCGATGCTGAGACTCATTGGAGCTCAGGACCGACGTAGGTCTAGTAGAGTTTATACTCCGAGGGAGTGTAGTGAAGAAGATCTAACCTTGAGAACCTAAGTCCGACGCTAGGTTCATTTAGAACCCGGAATCGGCCTAAGCCTAAGGGGTGGATAGAGATGTGCTTAGCCTAGGATGAGGTGAGCTCGAACCGTACTGAATCCAAAGGATTCTCAGGGGGAGCTACCCGCCTAAAGAGTAAGCCTCTGTAGGTTGAGTTAGGAGATGTTGCTTTATTCAAGCGCAATCAACAACTGAATTACAACACAAAAGAAACTGCCTTATATACATAACAAACTTCAGGCAAAAATGTATGACATTGTGTCGTCCAGCCGACATGGGGTCGGCTCCGGGACTGATGCAACAATATGTCTGGTTCCGCCCGACTCGGCCACATAAAAGGTCGGCCTTCGCACAAAATGTGCTTACAATAAGGAGAAACATGTCGTATATAATAATGAGCTAAATCTATAAGGTCGGCCACGAAGTTACTATGTAAAGTAGCAAAAAGACTCTAATAATGCACAATCAAGCAAGTACAGACAATTACCAAATAAATATATAAGTGTGGGAAAAACCAAGTTGCAATAGCACGTAATTCCAAGGCTTGATTGCTAGTACAGATAATATATAAGACACGCAGTATATAAGATAATAATGAATGCATAGATGAATATGGTTAACAATGCATGGATAAGATAATGTGATTAAATGTCAGCTATTATAATTGTCAGTGTGGCTGGCCTAGGTGCCATTACCACGGAGGCTGTTTCACCACAATATCTCTCGGACCTGTCAATGAGGTATTAATATATGGTGTGTGATTATATGTATATCTATGTTGCAGTATATCTCAGTTAAACAATCTGGGAGAGCTGAGTATATACAACAATGACCTTTCTTCAGTCACACTACCTGATGATTTCTTCATGAACCTGACATCAGTTCTTTAGAAAATTCATGTTTTTTTCTTTTAGGACAATAGTTATTCAGGGCTCTCAACTACTCAGATTAAATCCAAATTGTTCGGATTTGTCCTTCCCTTTTGGGCATTCGGACGGACTTCCATATTTTCCACTCACTGTTCGGATTTTGCTATTGTGTTAGGATTTGTTACCAGTAGCAAAGAGAATACTCCCTTTGCTAGTAGGCTAACTGGCACCAAAGCCATACACGAACAAAGTCTGTCCAATGGAATCAATAGGAGCTAAGAGGTCGCTAACCTAGTCAATGTAGTATTTGAACTAAATGGATGTCTAAAGTATTTTCCAATCTGATATTAATAGGTTTTACAAAATAACACATAAGAGATATGTGATTGTATATGTTGCAAATATTTTTGTGTTAGAAAGTCTCAAGTACTAATGTTTACCCACAAATATATAACATTTTAGATAGTGACACAAAAACAAGGGAGACAAGTCGAAACACCTCAAACATTTTGCATGCACTGTGTACCCACCTCATTTGTTCCACTTCCACTTAGAGCCATGCAGATATAGGCTATATCTGTATTTTGTTTAAATCTGTATTATGGTGTCATATAATTACCTGTTATTGTATATATACACAATATTTTCCACTATCTCCACCACCTACATCTACTCTGTACATGTATAATATACTGTATGCCCTATTTGCATCTGTGTTTGTTCTACGAAATAAATACACACAAGTTGCATGTTACAACCTCTACCAAGCACAGCATATTTTAAGTAAAATATGACTAGAATTGCATGAAATGGTGCCATTTTAGATGGCCGGTTCACAGTGGCATCTTTTTCCTCAATTCAACATTTTATTAGGATTTTTCACTTAATCAAGTTGAGAGCCCTGAGTTATTAGCTACTCATAAATTGTCATAGTTGAATTATGTCACAGCAATATGTGTCATACATATATGGACACCGCACGAAATATTGAAAAATCCCCGAACAAGTTCCATTTCATATTGAAGAGTCATAAAGTAGCTATCAGAACATACAAAATACAAACATATTACGTATATGATAATGTATTCAGTTGCATGCACATCTCCCTGATGTGCTGGCAGAGCGAGATCTTCATGTGTATATTATATCATGTGGTAGGACTGGTAGCAGTAACATTGTATAATTGTACTACTAATTTCAGTGTCATGTCTCTAAGACCTGTCAATGAGGTATTAATATATGGTGTGTGATTATATGTATATCTATGTTGTAGTATATCTCAGTTGAGGAATCTGGAAGAGCTGGGTATATACGACAATGACCTCGCTTCAGTCACACTGCCTGATGATTTTTTCACCCAAATGACATCACTGAAAACATTAGATATGCATAGCTGTAAGCTGAGAGCCATTCCAATGAGGTGAGTGTAATTTCAAACTACGTCTGGGTGTGTGTGTGGAAGCACCAAAACTGTTCATAAGATTATGGTACTGGGGTGTGTACAATGTAGTTTAATGCATCATGCTAAATAATTATGGCGAGTTCTTTAGAAAATTCATGTTTTTTTCTTTTAGGGCAATAATGATTAGTTACTTATAACTTGTCATAGTTAAATCGTAGCACTGCAATACGTGCCATACATACATGTACCCTGCACGAAATAATGACGGATCCTTGAGATAGTTCCATTTCATATTGAAGAGTCATAAAGTAGCTATCAGAACATACAAAATACAAACATATTATATGATAATGTATTCAGTTGCATGCACATCTCCCTGATGTGCTGGCAGAGCGAGATCTGCATGTGTATATTATATCATGTGATAGAACTGGTAGCAGTAACATTGTATAATTGTACTACTAATTTCAGTGTCATGTCTCTAAGGGTTGTCAATAAGGAGTAACTATTCGGTATGTAATTATATGCATATCTATATTGTAGTATATCTCAGTTAAACAATCTGGAAGAGCTGTATTTAAACGACAATGACTTCTCTTCAGTCACACTGCCTGATGATTTCTTCATGAACATGACATCACTTAAAAAGTTGCAAATGTATAGCTGTAAGCTTAGAGCTATTCCAAAGAGGTGAGTATAATCTCATTCTCACTGCATTACTTCCTTAAGATTTAAAAATGATAGTTATCTAATATTATCAGGCCTGTGATATATTGTGTATATTATGTCGAGCTAGCTGAGTAAGATCGTTATGCGTTATTAAAATTGTGTTCATGATGTACGTACATGACAGTTATGATAAGTTGAGATGGCTTCACATAAATTGAGTAACACATAGGTCCTAATTTACTAATGCTGGCATAGATGTGTGAGGGGGAGCTAGAACCTTTTTCTAATTACTATCAGCTAAATAATAGCACTGGAATGTGTTGTATGATGCACCATGTTTAATTATGACAACCCCATGAGAAAATTCATGACAAGTCTTTTTGCACCAAGACTTATATTTCATGAGTTTTGATAGCTAAATCATGTATTTGCAATAGGTGACATACTTTCGTCATGAATACATAATAGCAAATCCTTGAGAAAGTTTTAATACATATTCCAGTGTCATGATTCAGCTATTGGTAATTTTCATTTCTCTGTTCTGGCCTTAGGCGGGTCTCCCAAATTCATGAGTTTATTGGGAAGATACTGATATGAATTTTCGTTGTAAGCCTCAGGCTGTTATTCAAGGCTGTCCTTCTTTGAAGTAGCACCGGAACATAATAAGGCTGGATGCTATCCCTAACGTCACCAATGACATTTACAGGAATTGATCCTAGGACTCCCAGATGAAAGTCCAGAGCTCTAACCAACAGACTACGGCGGCTGCCATTCGTATATTAAATAGAAATAATTATATCTGTTCAAGTATTCAGTTGTATTCATGGCTCTGATGTGGTTGTCAGTATAAATACAGAAAACTTAACTTACATAATGACATGTATATAGTATAGAGCACTAATACAATAGAGTAACATCATGGGATGACATCATAGTACATCACATCATGTTATGAGACTGTAGGAGTTACATAGTATAATATTGTAGTAAAACGCTAATTCCAGTGTCATGCCTCTAAGACCTGTCAATAAAGTATTATTATATGGTGTGTGATTATATGTATATCTATGTTGTAGTGCATCTCAGTTAAACAATCTAGAACTGCTGGGTATAAACGACAATGATTTCTCTTCAGTCACACTGCCTGATGATTTCTTCATGAACATGACATCACTTAAAAAGCTGTATATGTATAGCTGTAAGCTAAGGGCTATTCCAATGAGGTGAGTGTAATTTCGAATTACGTCTGGGTGGGTGTGGAAGCTGCTCATAAATTATAGCACTGGAGTACATACAGTGTAGCTTAATCATAATGCATCATGCTAAATTATGGCAAGTTGTTTAGAAAATTCATGTTTTTTTCTTTTAGGACAATAATTATTAGTTACTCATATATTGTCATGGCTGAATCATATCACTGCAATATGTGTCATACATACATGTACACTGCACGAAAAATTAACAAATCCCTGAGAAAGTTCCATTTCACATTCAAGAGTCATAAAGCAGCTACCGGAATATATAAACTAGAAAAACATCTATTCATGTACTCAGTTGCATGCACATCTCCCTAATTTGCTGGCAGAGCGAGGTCTTCTTCTGTACATTATATAATGTGATAGGACTGTAACAGTAACGTTGTATAGTTGTAGTCAAACACCAATGTCAGTGTCATGTCTCTAAGACCTGTCAATAAGGAGTAACTATCCGTATGTAATTATATGTATATCTATGTTGTAGTATATCTCAGTTAAACAACCTGGAAGAGCTGAGTATAAACGGCAATGACTTCTCTTCAGTGACTCTACCTGATGATTTCTTCATGAACCTGACATCACTTAAAAAGCTGTTTATGTATAGCTGTAAGCTAACAACTATTCCAAAACGGTGAGTGTAATTTTGAATTACGCCTGGGTGGGTGTGGAAGCTGCTCATAGATTGTAGCAATGGAGTATGTACAATGTGGTTTAATGCATCATGCTAAATTATGGCAAGTTCTTTAGAAAATTCATGTTTTTTTTCTTTTAGGCCAATAATTATTAGTTACTCATAAATTGTCATAGTTAAATCATAACGCTGCAATATGTGTCACACATACATGTGCAGTTTGTGCACTGCACAAAATAATGGAAAGTCTCTGAGAAAGTTCCATTTCATATTCAACAGTTTTAAACTAGCTATCAGAATATATAAACTACAAAATCATATGTTCATGTACTCAGTTGTATGCACATCTCCCTAATTTGCTGGCAGAGTGAGATCTTCTGCACATTATATCATGTGACAGGACTGTAACAGTAACACTGTTAAATTGTAGTTGAACACCAATTTCAGTGTCATGTCTCTAAGACCTGTCAATAAGGAGTAACTGTCCGTATGTAATTATATGTATATCTATGTTGTAGTATATCTCAGTTAAACAATCTGGAACTGTTGAGTATAAACGACAATGACCTCTCTTCAGTGACTCTACTTGATGATTTGTTTACACACATGACATCACTTAAAATGCTGTTTATGCATAGCTGCAAGCTAAAGGCTATTCCAAAGAGGTAAGTGTAATTTCGAAATACGTCTGGGTGGATGTGGCAGCTGCTCATAAATTATAGCACTGGAGTACGTACAGTGTAGTTTAATGCATCATGCTAAATTATTGCAAGTTGTTTAGAAAGTCCATGTTTTTTTTCTTTTAGGCCAATAATAATTAGTTACTCATAAATTGTCATATTTAAGTCCTATCGCTGCAATACGTGTCTTACAAACATGTACACTGCACGAAATAATGACAAATCCCTGAGAAAGTTCCATTCATATTCAAGATTCTTAAACTAACTACCGTGATATATGAACTGGAAACATCTATTCATGTACTTAGTTGCATGCACATCTCCCTAATTTGCCGGCAGAGCGAGATCTTCTTGTCAATATTATATAATGTGATAAGACGGTAACAGTAACATTGTATAGTTGTAGTCCAACACTAATTTCAGTGTCATGTCTCTAAGACCTGTCAATAAGGAGTAACTATTCGGTATGTAATTATATGTATATTTATGTTGTAGTATATCTCAGTTAAACAATCTGGAAGAGCTGAGTGTAAACGACAATGACCTCTCTTCAGTCACACTGCCTGATGATTTCTTCATGAACCTGACATCACTTAAAAAGCTGCTTATGCATAGCTGCAAGCTAAGGGCTATTCCAATGAGGTGAGTGTAATTTTGAATTACGTTTGGGTGGGTGTGAAAGCTGCTCATAAATTATAGCAGTAGTGTACGTACAATGTAGTTTAATGCATCATGCTAAATTATGGCAAGTTATCGAGAAAATTCATGTCTTTTCTTTCTTTTAGGGCAATAATTATCAGCTACTCATAAATTGTCATAGTTAAATCATATCACTGCAATACGTGTCATACAAACATGTACACTGCACGAAATAATGGAAAATCCCTGATAAAGTTCGATTTCATATTCAAGAGTCATGAACCAGCTGTCAGGATATAATATAAACCAGAAACAACTGTTCATGTACTCAGTGGTATGCACATCTCCCTAATTTGCTGGCAGAGTGAGGTCATCTTCTGTACATTATATAATGTGAAAAGACTGTAACAGTAACATTGTATAGTTGTAGTCAAACACTAATTTCAGTGTCATGTCTCTAAGACCTGTCAGTAAGGAGTAACTATCCGTATGTAATTATATGTATATCTATATTATAGTATATCTCATCTAAACAATCTGGAAGTGCTGAGTATAAACGACAATGACCTCTCTTCAGTCACACTGCCTGATGATTTCTTCATGAACATGACATTATTGAAAATGTTGGATATGTATAGCTGCAAGCTAAGGGCTATTCCGATGAGGTGAGTGTAATTTCCAATTAAGTCTGGGTGAGTGTGGAAGCTGCTCATAAATTATAGCAGTCGTGTACGTACAATGTAGTTTAATGCATCATGCTAAATTATGGCAAGTTATCGAGAAAATTCATGTTTTTTCTTTCTTTTAGGTCAATAATTATCAGTTACTCGTAAATTGTCATAGTTAAATCATATCGCTGCAATATGTGTCACACATACATGTGCACTGCACAAAATAATGGAAAGTCCCTGAGAAAGTTCCATTTAATATTCAAGAGTTTTAAACTGGCTATCAGAATATATAAACTACACAAACATCTGTTCATGTACTCAGTGGTATGCACATCTCCCTAATTTGCTGGCAGAGCGAGGTCATCTTCTGTACATTATATAATGTGATAGGACTGTAACAGTAACATTGTATAGTTGTAGTCAAACACTAATTTCAGTGTCATGTCTCTAAGACCTGTCAGTAAGGAGTAACTATCCGTATGTAATTATATGTATGTCTATGCTGTAGTATATCTCAGTTAAACAATCTGGAAGAGCTGAGTATACGGGACAATGACTTCTCTTCAGTCACACTGCCTGATGATTTCTTCATGAACCTGACATCACTTAAAAAGCTGCTTATGTATAGCTGCAAGCTAAGGGCTATTCCAATGAGGTGAGTGTAATTTCCAATTAAGTATGGGTGAGTGTGGAAGCTGCTAATAAATTAAAGCAGTCGTGTACGTACAATGTAGTTTAATGCATCATGCTAAATTATGGCAAGTTCTTTAGAAAATTCATGTTTTTTCTTTCTTTTAGGCCAACAATTATTAGTTACTCATAAATTGTCGTAGTTAAATCATAACGCTGCAATATGTGTCACACATACATGTCAACTGCACAAAATAATGGAAAGTCCCTGAGAAAGTTCCATTTAATATTCAAGAGTTTTAAACTGGCTATCAGAATATATAAACCACAAAATCATATATGTTCATGTACTCATTGGTATGCACATCTTCCTAATTTGCTGGCAGAGCGAGATCAGCTTCTGTACATTATATACTGTGATAAGACTGTAACAGTAATATTGTATAGTTGTAGCTAAACACTAATTTCAGTGTCATGTCTCTAGGACCTGTCAATAAGGAGTAACTATTCCTTATGTAATTATATGTATATCTATACTGTAGTATATCTCAGTTAAACAATCTGGAAGAGCTGAGTATACAGGACAATGACTTCTCTTCAGTGACACTGCCTGATGATTTCTTCATGAACCTGACATCACTTAAAAAGCTGTTTATGGATAGCTGCAAGCTAAGGGCTATCCCAATGAGGTGAGTGTAATTTCGAATTACGTCTGGGTGGATGTGGCAGCAGCTCATAAAATTATAGCACTGGAGTACGTACAATCTAGTTTAATGCATCATGCTAAATTGTGGCAAGTTCTTTAGAAAATTCATGTTTTTTCTTTCTTTTAAGGCAATAATTATCAGTTACTCATAAATTGTCATAGTTAAATCATAACGCTGCAACACGTGTCACACATACATGTGCACTGCACAAAATAATGGCAAGTCCCTGAGAAAGTTCCATTTCATATTCAAGAGTTTTAAACTAGCTATCAGAATATATAAACTACAAAATCATATGTTCATGTACTCAGTGGTATGCACATCTTCCTAATTTGCTGGCAGAGCGAGATCATCTTCTGTACATTATATAATGTGATAGGACTGTAACAGTAACATTGTATAGTCGTAGTCAAACACCAATTTCAGTGTCATGTCTCTAAGACCTGTCAATAAGGAGTAACTATTCGGTATGTAATTATATGTATATCTATGTTGTAGTATATCTCAGTTAAACAACCTGGAACTGCTGATTACAAGCGGCAATGACTTCTCTTCAGTCACACTGCCTGATGATTTCTTCATGAACCTGACATCACTTAAAAGGCTGTTTATGTATAGCTGCAAGCTAAGGGCTATTCCAATGAGGTGAGTGTAATTTCCAATTACGTCTGGGTGGGTGTGGAAACTGCTCATAGATTGTAGCAATGGAGTATGTACAATGTAGTTTAATGCATCACGCTAAATTATGGCAAGTTCTTTAGAAAATTCATGTTTTTTTTCTTTTAGGCCAATAATTATTAGTTACTCATAAATTGTCATAGTTAAATCATAACGCTGCAATATGTGTCACACATACATGTGCACTGCACAAAATAATGGAAAGTCCCTGAGAAACTTCCATTTCATATTCAAGAGTTTTAAACTAGCTATCAGAATATATAAACTACAAAAACATCTGTTCATGTACTCAGTGGTATGCACATCTCCCTAATTTGCTGGCAGAGCGAGGTCATCTTCTGTACATTATATAATGTGATAGGACTGTAACAGTAACATTGTATAGTTGTAGTCAAACACTAATTTCAGTGTCATGTCTCTAAGACCTGTCAATAAGGAGTAACTATTCGGTATGTAATTATATGTATATCTATGTTGTAGTATATCTCAGTTAAACAATCTGGAAGAGCTGTATATACACGACAATGACTTCTCTTCAGTGACTCTACCTGATGATTTCTTCATGAACATGACATCACTTAAAAAGCTGTTTATGTATAGCTGCAAGCTAAGGGCTATTCCAATGAGGTGAGTGTAATTTCCAATTACGTCTGGGTGGGTGTGGAAACTGCTCATAGATTGTAGCAATGGAGTATGTACAATGTAGTTTAATGCATCATGCTAAATTATGGCAAGTTCTTTAGAAAATTCATGTTTTTTTTCTTTTAGGCCAATAATTATTAGTTACTCATAAATTGTCATAGTTAAATCATATCACTGCAATATGTGTCACACATACATGTGCACTGCACAAAATAATGGAAAGTCCCTGAGAAACTTCCATTTCATATTCAAGAGTTTTAAACTAGCTATCAGAATATATAAACTACAAAATCATCTGTTCATGTACTCAGTGGTATGCACATCTCCCTAATTTGCTGGCAGAGCGAGGTCATCTTCTGTACATTATATAATGTGATAGGACTGTAACAGTAACATTGTATAGTTGTGGTCAAACACTAATTTCAGTGTCATGTCTCTAAGACCTGTCAGTAAGGAGTAACTATCCGTATGTAATTATATGTATATCTATGCTGTAGTATATCTCAGTTAAACAATCTGGAAGAGCTTCATATAAACGACAATGACTTCTCTTCAGTCACACTGCCTGATGATTTCTTCATGAACCTGACATCACTTAAAAAGCTGCTTATGTATAGCTGCAAGCTAAGGGCTATTCCAATGAGGTGAGTGTAATTTCCAATTAAGTATGGGTGAGTGTGGAAGCTGCTAATAAATTAAAGCAGTCGTGTACGTACAATGTAGTTTAATGCATCATGCTAAATTATGGCAAGTTCTTTAGAAAATTCATCTTTTTTTTCTTTTAGGCCAACAATTATTAGTTACTCATAAATTGTCGTAGTTAAATCATAACGCTGCAATATGTGTCACACATACATGTCAACTGCACAAAATAATGGAAAGTCCCTGAGAAAGTTCCATTTCATATTCAACAGTTTTAAACTAGCTATCAGAATATATAAGCTACAAAATAATATGTTCATGTACTCAGTGGTATGCACATCTCCCTAATTTGCTGGCAGAGTGAGATCATCTTCTGTACATTATATAATGTGATAGGACTGTAACAGTAACGTTGTATAGTTGTAGTCAAACACCAATTTAAGCGTCATGTCTCTAAGACCTGTCAGTAAGGAGTAACTATCCGTATGTAATTATATGTATATCTATGTTGTAGTATATCTCAGTTAAACAATCTGGAAGAGCTGAGTATCCAGGACAATGACTTCTCTTCAGTGACACTGCCTGATGATTTCTTCATGAACCTGACATCACTTAAAAAGCTGTTTATGGATAGCTGCAAGCTAAGGGCTATCCCAATGAGGTGAGTGTAATTTCGAATTACGTCTGGGTGGATGTGGCAGCAGCTCATAAAATTATAGCACTGTAGTACGTACAATCTAGTTTAATGCATCATGCTAAATTGTGGCAAGTTCTTTAGAAAATTCATGTTTTTTCTTTCTTTTAAGGCAATAATTATCAGTTACTCATAAATTGTCATAGTTAAATCATAACGCTGCAACATGTGTCACACATACATGTGCACTGCACAAAATAATGGCAAGTCCCTGAGAAAGTTCCATTTCATATTCAAGAGTTTTAAACTAGCTATCAGAATATATAAACTACAAAATCATATGTTCATGTACTCAGTGGTATGCACATCTTCCTAATTTGCTGGCAGAGCGAGATCATCTTCTGTACATTATATAATGTGATAGGACTGTAACAGTAACATTGTATAGTTGTAGTCAAACACTAATTTCAGTGTCATGTCTCTAAGACCTGTCAATAAGGAGTAACTATTCGGTATGTAATTATATGTATATCTATGTTGTAGTATATCTCAGTTAAACAACCTGGAACTGCTGATTACAAGCGGCAATGACTTCTCTTCAGTGACTCTACCTGATGATTTCTTCATGAACCTGACATCACTTAAAAAGCTGCTTATGTATAGCTGCAAGCTAAGGGCTATTCCAATGAGGTGAGTGTAATTTCCAATTACGTCTGGGTGGGTGTGGAAACTGCTCATAGATTGTAGCAATGGAGTATGTACAATGTAGTTTAATGCATCATGCTAAATTATGGCAAGTTCTTTAGAAAATTCATGTTTTTTTTCTTTTAGGCCAATAATTATTAGTTACTCATAAATTGTCATAGTTAAATCATAACGCTGCAATATGTGTCACACATACATGTGCACTGCACAAAATAATGGAAAGTCCCTGAGAAACTTCCATTTCATATTCAAGAGTTTTAAACTAGCTATCAGAATATATAAACTACAAAAACATCTGTTCATGTACTCAGTGGTATGCACATCTCCCTAATTTGCTGGCAGAGCGAGGTCATCTTCTGTACATTATATAATGTGATAGGACTGTAACAGTAACATTGTATAGTTGTAGTCAAACACTAATTTCAGTGTCATGTCTCTAAGACCTGTCAATAAGGAGTAACTATTCGGTATGTAATTATATGTATATCTATGTTGTAGTATATCTCAGTTAAACAATCTGGAAGAGCTGTATATACACGACAATGACTTCTCTTCAGTGACTCTACCTGATGATTTCTTCATGAACATGACATCACTTAAAAAGCTGTTTATGTATAGCTGCAAGCTAAGGGCTATTCCAATGAGGTGAGTGTAATTTCCAATTACGTCTGGGTGGGTGTGGAAACTGCTCATAGATTGTAGCAATGGAGTATGTACAATGTAGTTTAATGCATCATGCTAAATTATGGCAAGTTCTTTAGAAAATTCATGTTTTTTTTCTTTTAGGCCAATAATTATTAGTTACTCATAAATTGTCATAGTTAAATCATATCACTGCAATATGTGTCACACATACATGTGCACTGCACAAAATAATGGAAAGTCCCTGAGAAACTTCCATTTCATATTCAAGAGTTTTAAACTAGCTATCAGAATATATAAACTACAAAATCATCTGTTCATGTACTCAGTGGTATGCACATCTCCCTAATTTGCTGGCAGAGCGAGGTCATCTTCTGTACATTATATAATGTGATAGGACTGTAACAGTAACATTGTATAGTTGTAGTCAAACACTAATTTCAGTGTCATGTCTCTAAGACCTGTCAGTAAGGAGTAACTATCCGTATGTAATTATATGTATATCTATGCTGTAGTATATCTCAGTTAAACAATCTGGAAGAGCTTCATATAAACGACAATGACTTCTCTTCAGTCACACTGCCTGATGATTTCTTCATGAACCTGACATCACTTAAAAAGCTGCTTATGTATAGCTGCAAGCTAAGGGCTATTCCAATGAGGTGAGTGTAATTTCCAATTAAGTATGGGTGAGTGTGGAAGCTGCTAATAAATTAAAGCAGTCGTGTACGTACAATGTAGTTTAATGCATCATGCTAAATTATGGCAAGTTCTTTAGAAAATTCATCTTTTTTTTCTTTTAGGCCAACAATTATTAGTTACTCATAAATTGTCGTAGTTAAATCATAACGCTGCAATATGTGTCACACATACATGTCAACTGCACAAAATAATGGAAAGTCCCTGAGAAAGTTCCATTTCATATTCAACAGTTTTAAACTAGCTATCAGAATATATAAGCTACAAAATAATATGTTCATGTACTCAGTGGTATGCACATCTCCCTAATTTGCTGGCAGAGTGAGATCATCTTCTGTACATTATATAATGTGATAGGACTGTAACAGTAACGTTGTATAGTTGTAGTCAAACACCAATTTAAGCGTCATGTCTCTAAGACCTGTCAGTAAGGAGTAACTATCCGTATGTAATTATATGTATATCTATGTTGTAGTATATCTCAGTTAAACAATCTGGAAGAGCTGAGTATACGGGACAATGACTTTTCTTCAGTGACTCTACCTGATGATTTCTTCATGAACATGACATCACTTAAAAAGCTGTTTATGTATAGCTGCAAGCTAAGGGCTATTCCAATGAGGTGAGTGTAATTTCCAATTACGTCTGGGTGGGTGTGGAAACTGCTCATAGATTGTAGCAATGGAGTATGTACAATGTAGTTTAATGCATCATGCTAAATTATGGCAAGTTCTTTAGAAAATTCATGTTTTTTTTCTTTTAGGCCAATAATTATTAGTTACTCATAAATTGTCATAGTTAAATCATAACGCTGCAATATGTGTCACACATACATGTGCACTGCACAAAATAATGGAAAGTCCCTGAGAAACTTCCATTTCATATTCAAGAGTTTTAAACTAGCTATCAGAATATATAAACTACAAAAACATCTGTTCATGTACTCAGTGGTATGCACATCTCCCTAATTTGCTGGCAGAGCGAGGTCATCTTCTGTACATTATATAATAGGTACATTCGCCGGGTGACAGACGTCTATAACTATTAATTTTAGCCGAATTTTAAACTAATTTTTTGGACAAGGCGTTCATAATACGTTTGGTCGTCTGACTGGTCCGTTTGAGTTTTCATGTTCGTGCTTGTTATTTAGGCGCCTGGGCTGGGCGAATGCGTCTTGGACTAAGCGTCTAATATGTAAAATAGGTCCGCAGTAAATTGTTACTTAGAAACGTTTTGCAGAAGGATATCGTGTCAAGGCCGCAGTTGTTTACCTGTTGCTTCCGTGTTTTGCAGTGAATCACCCAGTGACTCAGTATTAATTAAGATATTTTAATTTAAATTTCGGTTATTATGGATCCAAAGCTTGCCATATTATTGCTTCGAGATGAGCCTTGTTTAAGGTATGCAAAAATTTTAAGATGCGTTAATTGTGTACATGTGAAGAAAATACATTCCAATTACTCGTTCGATCCGATGGCAATTTAATTTTTATTATATATATATATTATTTTTATAAGTATTCATTTGGATTTTAAAAAGTAATTCACTTCTACTAACATACTAAATGCAAACTATTTTAGTAGTCTTCCTTGTCTCAGTATTGAATTAGTGTTATGTACGTGAATAAAACTGACCCGTAAGCCAAATCACAAATTAAATTTGATATTTAAATTAGCAATAAGTTATAATTACAGCGAGGTCACGTGTAGTGTTGGACATTACAATACGGAGAGTAGAAAAATGCTGATTAAAATTTAAAACTGTGTTTCTGAATGCAGATATTATTATTTTGAATTATTTACCAAATATCATACATTATAAATTAATATGTTTCAAGGTATATATTAAATAAAGTTTTTAACTATTGTAGTAAGCTGACAAGGATACATGATGAAAGAGCTAATTCTTTGGTCTGCAGTCTCTATGAAGAAAGTGAGAGAAAAATAGAAAAAAGTAAAGAGTTTCGCCAGAGTACAATTCCAGCCATGGATGAGGAGGAATTTACTAGACACTTCAGAATGACAAAGGCAGTGTTTCACCAACTCCTCGGTACTTACATGTATATTAATTCACCTACATTTTATTGATATTTATATCACATGCATAGTTAGTACTACTAGCTGGTAGTAATTACTAGTAAAGGGATATTTTGAAAGAGACAGTTTGAAACTGTGTAGATTGTTGTATTTAGAATAACAAAATTTACAGATTAATTTTAATTGATTTATTTAATTAATTGGACATTAGAATAGTAATGGAAATTAGTTGAAATCTGGTGGTTGGAGTTTGGGGTTTCAAATTGTTCGGTGTTGAACTGATTAAAACTGTCTTTATCAAACAGTCACAAACTCTTAAATACGCATACATGTATGTAACAATCACATTGCAAAGATGTATGATCAATTTGCTCTACCATGTATAATATTGAATTCCATGCCGTCATCTTACTATGATATTTATCTTTATGTTTATCTACACAAATGCAATGCAATTTCAATGTGATTACAGATAAAATTGAGCATCATTTACCAAAGCCGTTTGATGGTATGGGTCAGAGCGTGTTGCCACCCAGTGAGAGACTACAAGTTGTGCTATGGTTTGTAGCCACAGAGGAAAGCTATCGACAGTTGGCAGCAAGGTTTGGCACCACTGAATCGGTCATTCACGAATCTGTTGATATAGTATTAGGTGCCATACAGCGTGAGTTAAAGCCCCAAATAAAGTTTCCAAAGACAGAAGCGGAGTGTGGCAAGAATGCTTCGCAGTTCTATACCAAAAATGGGTTTCCAGGAATCATTGGTGCTGTTGATGGCACACACATCAGAATCATGAAACCCACCTCTGATCCTGATATATGGATTGATAGGAAGGGTCACCATAGCATTGCGGTAGCTGCTATTGCCAACTGCGATAGACGCTTCCTACATTATTCAGTTGGGTGCCCAGGATCATTCCACGATCAGAGGGTTTATAGACTGAGTGGAATTGAAGAACTGCTAGAAGAAGTACCGCCACAATACCATCTGATCGGCGACAGTGCCTACAAGCTGTCAAGCCGAATGGTTGTGCCATTCAAAGACAATGGATCGTTAACAGTGTGCCAAAAAACTTTTAATTATAAACATAGCGTTAACAGGATGGTAGTGGAGCACACATTTGGGTTACTGAAAGCGAAATTTAGACGTATTGGTAGCCCACTGAAAGTCGCATCTTGGGAGCGTGCTGTTTTAATTATAACATCATGCATGCTTCTACATAATTTTATCATTGATAATGAAGTAGCTGGTAATGAAATAGTAGTGGATAAGGCAGCGTGTGTTTCACTTCCTGTTGACAAAGAACAGCGAAGAGGGACTATTGCCTTGTCATTACAGTAGTTCTACTCAACTTACTGTTTACTTGCATAATTAATTCGATTTATTTTAATTCTGACTAATATTAAGTAGCATAATATATTTGACTTAAATTTTGATGTTATCGCTTACAATTGTATGTTCTAGTTCTAATAAATAAATAGAAATTTCATGCATGCTAATAACAACTATTTTATTCTAACAAACATAATACATAATATGAGAAGAACAATGTAAATATTACGCTATCCCAAGGAGGGTATAAAACTAGGTATCGCAATGTTGTAACTAAAATTATTTATTCAACAGAGCCCTTAACAGTTCAACTTTCTCTCGCTCTAAATCTAATGCCTGCTGCTGTAGCTTAAGTGACTCTCTGTTGTAGTTTTCAGCTATTTCTCTCATTAATTCCTGATGAGACTTTTCACTTTTGCCTTTAGCTCTCTGTCTGCGAGCAAATCCAACTTCTTGGTTAGGCTCAACAAACTTTGGCTCAGTTACCAAATTATTTGCGTTTGTATCACAAAATACTTCATGCATAATGTCATAATGTTTGAATTTTAACCTACTGCGGCCCGTTTTCCCGTTGTTGTCTTTGACCTTGTTATATTGTCCAAAGATGTACCTCCACTTTCTTGACACTTTTTCACTGGATGAAAACACTTCACTCTTAAACCCTTGTCCTTTCAACTCATTGCAAAGGTTCTTCCAGTATTTGCGTTTACCTGCCATATCACCGCTATTATATAAAGTTAGCTTTGGTATGTGAAGGTTGCAAAGAGCTTTTATGGCATCTGCACTCCAGCCATCAGTATCCACTTCACTGTCATCAATTTCTTCACCTTAAGAGAAAATATCAGTGTTCTATTAACACTTACAAAGTATTTAGCCTTACAAGCAGAATATAAATAATACATGTATCACCAGCGAAATCTACTAAAGAAAATTAACTCACCATCGGGGATGTAATCCTCTTCAAATTTGTTTTTGCTCAGCTCAGTGTTAGAGCTGCTAGGTGTGCTGCCAGATGTACTTGGGCTATTGGCCTCTGATACTTCAGTAGATGAAGCACTCACTGTGATTTTCTTAGGTGTCACCTCTAAATCAGCTTCACTGCTACTACGTTTCATGGCTAAAAATAATATATTGGCACTGATAAAAGGACTGCAGCATAATAGCTACATGCATGGTACCAAAGAAAACATGAAGTAAACGATATTATTAAGACATGGAGGCTTGATCTAGAAAATGTATTGATTTACTAGTACCTCTTGATTTTCTCGGTTGACTATCCTTGCAACCCTTTGGTCTCCCTGCTCTCTTTTTTTCTGTGACGTTTATCAAACTGAAAATATAAAATTAGTATAATAAAATCGATGCCTTACACTTCATAATATATAAAACAATACAAACATTAAACACACAAGTGAACAATGAAATAAACAAAATTTTAATAAAGCTTACCTTGTGGAAGTACTACATTCTAAAAACCAGTCACACAACTATTTAGACAAGAGTCAATGAGAAATGTGTACTATTTCAATGTCATTAGACTCATATTAGTAGCTACCTGTACAATAATAACACTTACCATGTGCATCACTGCGCCAGGTTTGGAAGACATCGGTACTTTGCTCTTGAACATCATTCAGTTCTGTAAATAAAACAGAATCTACTTTCTACTTTTATTTCTAGATTTTATTAATTCTGAGACCAGTTAGAGTGAAAGTCAAATTCATGACTGTTCACAAATGTCAGTTAGAAACAACCATTTAGAAAATATAAGCCCCAAACCTTAGCTTTCTATTAGTTTTTATTTCCAATATCATATTTTTTCGCTTTTACTACTACTACTAAAGATAATTTACTATCTGTAAGTTTTTTCTTCTTAATGTAAACTACAGTTTGGAAATAAGTTTTTTCTAAACAAAATTATGTTTGCAGAATGCCCTGTTTCTAACTAACATTTTCGAAATTTCCCTTTACTGTCAAAGTCAATAAAGAGAGTGAGTGAGTGATTGATTAATTAATTGGACAAGTTGGTCGAGTGATTGACGAAATGAGTGTGTAATTTGTGAAAAAAATTAGGAACAAAATAAGTTATTGGGTCTGTTAGTGAGCTACTTAGGTTAATGTACTATAATAATAATTATTATTATTGACCGAAATATAATTATTATGACTATTCGTTCGTGGATGAATTAGTGATAAGTTTACTGAATTTCTAAATAATAATACCTAGTGATTGAGTCACGAAAAAAGATCGATTAAATAACTGATAGGTTGGTTAGTCACATTGATCATTTTTTCAACAATGAAATAATGAATGAGTGATGATCAAGTGAATGAGTGAGTAATTTAATATCGAACAAGTGGGCGATTGATTGACATTTATTGTTAAATGTTAGAGTAGCGAAGAAATTCACATAGATGATTTAAGTATACTCACCAGTGTATGACTTACTATCATGTAAAAAGGGAACAGTGAATGTATGTCTGTTAGCCATCAGAACTAGTGTTAGTTACTACAGCAGTTTAGTAGTTGCAGCAGCCGCGATCTCTTATTAACATGTCACCTAGCAACCGTCTGCCACCTTGACGCTGCGCTACAAAGCTTACTATTCGATGTCAATTCTGCGCATGTCTATGGTGTTACTCGAACTTGGTCGTCTATATTTATGAATAATGGTTTTTATGTCAACACGAGTGTGAACGCATTCGCCCTACATACATTAGCGTAGGCGTCTAGTTTGTTACTACTTATAAACGTCTGTCACCCGGCGAATGTACCTAATGTGATAGGACTGTAACAGTAACATTGTATAGTTGTAGTCAAACACTAATTTCAGTGTCATGTCTCTAAGACCTGTCAGTAAGGAGTAACTATCCGTATGTAATTATATGTATATCTATGCTGTAGTATATCTCAGTTAAACAATCTGGAAGAGCTTCATATAAACGACAATGACTTCTCTTCAGTCACACTGCCTGATGATTTCTTCATGAACCTGACATCACTTAAAAAGCTGCTTATGTATAGCTGCAAGCTAAGGGCTATTCCAATGAGGTGAGTGTAATTTCCAATTAAGTATGGGTGAGTGTGGAAGCTGCTAATAAATTAAAGCAGTCGTGTACGTACAATGTAGTTTAATGCATCATGCTAAATTATGGCAAGTTCTTTAGAAAATTCATCTTTTTTTTCTTTTAGGCCAACAATTATTAGTTACTCATAAATTGTCGTAGTTAAATCATAAAGCTGCAATATGTGTCACACATACATGTCCACTGCACAAAATAATGGAAAGTCCCTGAGAAAGTTCCATTTCATATTCAAGAGTTTTAAACTAGCTATCAGAATATATAAACTACAAAATCATATGTTCATGTACTCAGTGGTATGCACATCTTCCTAATTTGCTGGCAGAGCGAGATCATCTTCTGTACATTATATAATGTGATAAGACTGTAACAGTAACATTGTATAGTTGTAGTCAAACACTAATTTCAGTGTCATGTCTCTAAGACCTGTCAATAAGGAGTAACTATTCGGTATGTAATTATATGTATATCTATGTTGTAGTATATCTCAGTTAAACAACCTGGAACTGCTGACTACAAGCGGCAATGACTTCTCTTCAGTCACACTGCCTGATGATTTCTTCATGAACCTGACATCACTTAAAAGGCTGTTTATGTATAGCTGCAAGCTAAGGGCTATTCCAATGAGGTGAGTGTAATTTCCAATTACGTCTGGGTGGGTGTGGAAACTGCTCATAGATTGTAGCAATGGAGTATGTACAATGTAGTTTAATGCATCATGCTAAATTATGGCAAGTTCTTTAGAAAACTCATGTTTTTTTTCTTTTAGGCCAATAATTATTAGTTACTCATAAATTGTCATAGTTAGATCATAACGCTGCAATATGTGTCACACATACATGTGCACTGCACAAAATAATGGAAAGTCCCTGAGAAACTTCCATTTCATATTCAAGAGTTTTAAACTAGCTATCAGAATATATAAACTACAAAAACATCTGTTCATGTACTCAGTGGTATGCACATCTCCCTAATTTGCTGGCAGAGCGAGGTCATTTTCTGTACATTATATAATGTGATAGGACTGTAACAGTAACATTGTATAGTTGTAGTCAAACACTAATTTCAGTGTCATGTCTCTAAGACCTGTCAGTAAGGAGTAACTATCCGTATGTAATTATATGTATATCTATGTTGTAGTATATCTCAGTTAAACAGTCTGGAAGAGCTGAGTATACAGGACAATGACCTCTCTTCAGTCACACTGCCTGATGATTTCTTCATGAACATGACATTATTGAAAAGGTTGGATATGTATAGCTGCAAGCTAAGGGCTATTCCGATGAGGTGAGTGGAATTTCCAATTATGTCTGGGTGAGTGTGGAAGCTGCTCATAAATTAAAGCAGTCGTGTACGTACAATGTAGTTTAATGCATCATGCTAAATTATGGCAAGTTCTTTAGAAAATTCATCTTTTTTTTCTTTTAGGCCAACAATTATTAGTTACTCATAAATTGTCGTAGTTAAATCATAACGCTGCAATATGTGTCACACATACATGTCCACTGCACAAAATAATGGAAAGTCCCTGAGAAAGTTCCATTTCATATTCAAGAGTTTTAAACTAGCTATCAGAATATATAAACTACAAAAACATCTGTTCATGTACTCAGTGGTATGCACATCTCCCTAATTTGCTGGCAGAGCGAGGTCATCTTCTGTACATTATATAATGTGATAGGACTGTAACAGTAACATTGTATAGTTGTAGTCAAACACTAATTTCAGTGTCATGTCTCTAAGACCTGTCAGTAAGGAGTAACTATCCGTATGTAATTATATGTATATCTATGCTGTAGTATATCTCAGTTAAACAATCTGGAAGAGCTTCATATAAACGACAATGACTTCTCTTCAGTCACACTGCCTGATGATTTCTTCATGAACATGACATTATTGAAAAGGTTGGATATGTATAGCTGCAAGCTAAGGGCTATTCCGATGAGGTGAGTGGAATTTCCAATTATGTCTGGGTGAGTGTGGAAGCTGCTCATAAATTAAAGCAGTCGTGTACGTACAATGTAGTTTAATGCATCATGCTAAATTATGGCAAGTTC
The DNA here is from genome assembly GCA_935421135.1 of Bugulina stolonifera. Classification (NCBI taxonomy): domain Eukaryota; kingdom Metazoa; phylum Bryozoa; class Gymnolaemata; order Cheilostomatida; family Bugulidae; genus Bugulina; species Bugulina stolonifera. Next base: position 8,835,859 of record OW285195.1, read on the forward strand.
TTTAGAAAATTCATCTTTTTTTTCTTTTAGGCCAACAATTATTAGTTACTCATAAATTGTCGTAGTTAAATCATAACGCTGCAATATGTGTCACACATACATGTCCACTGCACAAAATAATGGAAAGTCCCTGAGAAAGTTCCATTTCATATTCAAGAGTTTTAAACTAGCTATCAGAATATATAAACTACAAAATAATATGTTCATGTACTCATTGGTATGCACATCTTCCTAATTTGCTGGCAGAGCGAGATCATCTTCTGTACATTATATAATGTGATAAGACTGTAACAGTAACATTGTATAGTTGTAGTCAAACACTAATTTCAGTGTCATGTCTCTAAGACCTGTCAATAAGGAGTAACTATTCGGTATGTAATTATTATTATGTATATCTATGTTGTAGTATATCTCAGTTAAACAATCTGGAAGAGCTGTATATACACGACAATGACTTCTCTTCAGTGACTCTACCTGATGATTTCTTCATGAACATGACATCACTTAAAAAGCTGGTTATGTATAGCTGCTTGCTAAGGGCTATTCCAATGAGGTGAGTGTAATTTCGAATTACGTCTGGGTGGATGTGGCAACAGCTCATAGATTGTAGCAATGGAGTATGTACATTGTAGTTTAATGCATCATGCTAACTTATGGCAAGTTATCGAGAAAATTCATGTCTTTTCTTTCTTTTAGGTCAATAATTATCAGTTACTCATAAATTGTTTTAGTTAAATCATATCGCTGCAATATGTGTCACACATACATGTGCACTGCACAAAATAATGGAAAGTCCCTGAGAAAGTTCCATTTCATATTCAAGAGTTTTAAACTAGCTATCAGAATATATAAACTACAAAATCATATGTTCATGTACTCAGTGGTATGCACACCTTCCTAATCTGCTGGCAGAGCGAGATCATCTTCTGTACATTATATAATGTGATAAGACTGTAACAGTAACATTGTATAGTTGTAGTCAAACACTAATTTCAGTGTCATGTCTCTAAGACCTGTCAATAAGGAGTAACTATTCGGTATGTAATTATATGTATATCTATGTTGTAGTATATCTCAGTTAAACAATCTGGAAGAGCTGTATATACACGACAATGACTTCTCTTCAGTGACTCTACCTGATGATTTCTTCATGAACATGACATCACTTAAAAAGCTGTTTATGTATGGCTGCAAGCTAAGGGCTATTCCAATGAGGTGAGTGTAATTTCCAATTACGTCTGGGTGGGTGTGGAAACTGCTCATAGATTGTAGCAATGGAGTATGTACAATGTAGTTTAATGCATCATGCTAAATTATGGCAAGTTCTTTAGAAAACTCATGTTTTTTTTCTTTTAGGCCAATAATTATTAGTTACTCATAAATTGTCATAGTTAGATCATAACGCTGCAATATGTGTCACACATACATGTGCACTGCACAAAATAATGGAAAGTCCCTGAGAAACTTCCATTTCATATTCAAGAGTTTTAAACTAGCTATCAGAATATATAAACTACAAAAACATCTGTTCATGTACTCAGTGGTATGCACATCTCCCTAATTTGCTGGCAGAGCGAGGTCATTTTCTGTACATTATATAATGTGATAGGACTGTAACAGTAACATTGTATAGTTGTAGTCAAACACTAATTTCAGTGTCATGTCTCTAAGACCTGTCAGTAAGGAGTAACTATCCGTATGTAATTATATGTATATCTATGTTGTAGTATATCTCAGTTAAACAGTCTGGAAGAGCTGAGTATACAGGACAATGACCTCTCTTCAGTCACACTGCCTGATGATTTCTTCATGAACATGACATTATTGAAAAGGTTGGATATGTATAGCTGCAAGCTAAGGGCTATTCCGATGAGGTGAGTGGAATTTCCAATTATGTCTGGGTGAGTGTGGAAGCTGCTCATAAATTAAAGCAGTCGTGTACGTACAATGTAGTTTAATGCATCATGCTAAATTATGGCAAGTTCTTTAGAAAATTCATCTTTTTTTTCTTTTAGGCCAACAATTATTAGTTACTCATAAATTGTCGTAGTTAAATCATAACGCTGCAATATGTGTCACACATACATGTCCACTGCACAAAATAATGGAAAGTCCCTGAGAAAGTTCCATTTCATATTCAAGAGTTTTAAACTAGCTATCAGAATATATAAACTACAAAAACATCTGTTCATGTACTCAGTGGTATGCACATCTCCCTAATTTGCTGGCAGAGCGAGGTCATCTTCTGTACATTATATAATGTGATAGGACTGTAACAGTAACATTGTATAGTTGTAGTCAAACACTAATTTCAGTGTCATGTCTCTAAGACCTGTCAGTAAGGAGTAACTATCCGTATGTAATTATATGTATATCTATGCTGTAGTATATCTCAGTTAAACAATCTGGAAGAGCTTCATATAAACGACAATGACTTCTCTTCAGTCACACTGCCTGATGATTTCTTCATGAACATGACATTATTGAAAAGGTTGGATATGTATAGCTGCAAGCTAAGGGCTATTCCGATGAGGTGAGTGGAATTTCCAATTATGTCTGGGTGAGTGTGGAAGCTGCTCATAAATTAAAGCAGTCGTGTACGTACAATGTAGTTTAATGCATCATGCTAAATTATGGCAAGTTCTTTAGAAAATTCATCTTTTTTTTCTTTTAGGCCAACAATTATTAGTTACTCATAAATTGTCGTAGTTAAATCATAACGCTGCAATATGTGTCACACATACATGTCCACTGCACAAAATAATGGAAAGTCCCTGAGAAAGTTCCATTTCATATTCAAGAGTTTTAAACTAGCTATCAGAATATATAAACTACAAAATAATATGTTCATGTACTCATTGGTATGCACATCTTCCTAATTTGCTGGCAGAGCGAGATCATCTTCTGTACATTATATAATGTGATAAGACTGTAACAGTAACATTGTATAGTTGTAGTCAAACACTAATTTCAGTGTCATGTCTCTAAGACCTGTCAATAAGGAGTAACTATTCGGTATGTAATTATTATTATGTATATCTATGTTGTAGTATATCTCAGTTAAACAATCTGGAAGAGCTGTATATACACGACAATGACTTCTCTTCAGTGACTCTACCTGATGATTTCTTCATGAACATGACATCACTTAAAAAGCTGGTTATGTATAGCTGCTTGCTAAGGGCTATTCCAATGAGGTGAGTGTAATTTCGAATTACGTCTGGGTGGATGTGGCAACAGCTCATAGATTGTAGCAATGGAGTATGTACATTGTAGTTTAATGCATCATGCTAACTTATGGCAAGTTATCGAGAAAATTCATGTCTTTTCTTTCTTTTAGGTCAATAATTATCAGTTACTCATAAATTGTTTTAGTTAAATCATATCGCTGCAATATGTGTCACACATACATGTGCACTGCACAAAATAATGGAAAGTCCCTGAGAAAGTTCCATTTCATATTCAAGAGTTTTAAACTAGCTATCAGAATATATAAACTACAAAATCATATGTTCATGTACTCAGTGGTATGCACACCTTCCTAATCTGCTGGCAGAGCGAGATCATCTTCTGTACATTATATAATGTGATAAGACTGTAACAGTAACATTGTATAGTTGTAGTCAAACACTAATTTCAGTGTCATGTCTCTAAGACCTGTCAATAAGGAGTAACTATTCGGTATGTAATTATTATTATGTATATCTATGTTGTAGTATATCTCAGTTAAACAATCTGGAAGAGCTGTATATACACGACAATGACTTCTCTTCAGTGACTCTACCTGATGATTTCTTCATGAACATGACATCACTTAAAAAGCTGTTTATGTATAGCTGCAAGCTAAGGGCTATTCCAATGAGGTGAGTGTAATTTCCAATTACGTCTGGGTGGATGTGGCAACAGCTCATAGATTGTAGCAATGGAGTATGTACATTGTAGTTTAATGCATCATGCTAACTTATGGCAAGTTATCGAGAAAATTCATGTCTTTTCTTTCTTTTAGGTCAATAATTATCAGTTACTCATAAATTGTTTTAGTTAAATCATATCGCTGCAATATGTGTCACACATACATGTGCACTGCACAAAATAATGGAAAGTCCCTGAGAAAGTTCCATTTCATATTCAAGAGTTTTAAACTAGCTATCAGAATATATAAACTACAAAATCATATGTTCATGTACTCAGTGGTATGCACACCTTCCTAATCTGCTGGCAGAGCGAGATCATCTTCTGTACATTATATAATGTGATAAGACTGTAACAGTAACATTGTATAGTTGTAGTCAAACACTAATTTCAGTGTCATGTCTCTAAGACCTGTCAATAAGGAGTAACTATTCGGTATGTAATTATATGTATATCTATGTTGTAGTATATCTCAGTTAAACAATCTGGAAGAGCTGTATATACACGACAATGACTTCTCTTCAGTGACTCTACCTGATGATTTCTTCATGAACATGACATCACTTAAAAAGCTGTTTATGTATGGCTGCAAGCTAAGGGCTATTCCAATGAGGTGAGTGTAATTTCCAATTACGTCTGGGTGGGTGTGGAAACTGCTCATAGATTGTAGCAATGGAGTATGTACAATGTAGTTTAATGCATCATGCTAAATTATGGCAAGTTCTTTAGAAAATTCATGTTTTTTTTCTTTTAGGCCAATAATTATTAGTTACTCATAAATTGTCATAGTTAAATCATAACGCTGCAATATGTGTCACACATACATGTGCACTGCACAAAATAATGGAAAGTCCCTGAGAAACTTCCATTTCATATTCAAGAGTTTTAGACTAGCTATCAGAATATATAAACTACAAAAACATCTGTTCATGTACTCAGTGGTATGCACATCTCCCTAATTTGCTGGCAGAGCGAGGTCATCTTCTGTACATTATATAATGTGATAGGACTGTAACAGTAACATTGTATAGTTGTAGTCAAACACTAATTTCAGTGTCATGTCTCTAAGACCTGTCAGTAAGGAGTAACTATCCGTATGTAATTATATGTATATCTATGATGTAGTATATCTCAGTTAAACAATCTGGAAGAGCTGAGTATACAGGACAATGACTTCTCTTCAGTCACACTGCCTGATGATTTCTTCATGAACCTGACATCACTTAAAAAGCTGCTTATGTATAGCCGCAAGCTAAGGGCTATTCCAATGAGGTGAGTGTAATTTCCAATTAAGTATGGGTGAGTGTGGAAGCTGCTAATAAATTAAAGCAGTCGTGTACGTACAATGTAGTTTAATGCATCATGCTAAATTATGGCAAGTTCTTTAGAAAATTCATGTTTTTTTTCTTTTAGGCCAACAATTATTAGTTACTCATAAATTGTCGTAGTTAAATCATAACGCTGCAATATGTGTCACACATACATGTCAACTGCACAAAATAATGGAAAGTCCCTGAGAAAGTTCCATTTCATATTCAACAGTTTTAAACTAGCTATCAGAATATATAAGCTACAAAATAATATGTTCATGTACTCAGTGGTATGCACATCTCCCTAATTTGCTGGCAGAGTGAGATCATCTTCTGTACATTATATAATGTGATAGGACTGTAACAGTAACGTTGTATAGTTGTAGTCAAACACCAATTTAAGCGTCATGTCTCTAAGACCTGTCAGTAAGGAGTAACTATCCGTATGTAATTATATGTATATCTATGTTGTAGTATATCTCAGTTAAACAATCTGGAAGAGCTGAGTATACGGGACAATGACTTCTCTTCAGTGACTCTACCTGATGATTTCTTCATGAACCTGACATCACTTAAAAAGCTGTTTATGTATAGCTGCAAGCTAAGGGCTATTCCAATGAGGTGAGTGTAATTTCCAATTACGTCTGGGTGGGTGTGGAAACTGCTCATAGATTGTAGCAATGGAGTATGTACAATGTAGTTTAATGCATCATGCTAAATTATGGCAAGTTCTTTAAAAAATTCATGTTTTTTTTCTTTTAGGCCAATAATTATTAGTTACTCATAAATTGTCATAGTTAAATCATAACGCTGCAATATGTGTCACACATACATGTGCACTGCACAAAATAATGGAAAGTCCCTGAGAAACTTCCATTTCATATTCAAGAGTTTTAAACTAGCTATCAGAATATATAAACTACAAAAACATCTGTTCATGTACTCAGTGGTATGCACATCTCCCTAATTTGCTGGCAGAGCGAGGTCATCTTCTGTACATTATATAATGTGATAGGACTGTAACAGTAACATTGTATAGTTGTAGTCAAACACTAATTTCAGTGTCATGTCTCTAAGACCTGTCAGTAAGAAGTAACTATCCGTATGTAATTATATGTATATCTATGCTGTAGTATATCTCAGTTAAACAATCTGGAAGAGCTTCATATAAACGACAATGACTTCTCTTCAGTCACACCGCCTGATGATTTCTTCATGAACCTGACATCACTTAAAAAGCTGCTTATGTATAGCTGCAAGCTAAGGGCTATTCCAATGAGGTGAGTGTAATTTCCAATTACGTCTGGGTGGGTGTGGAAACTGCTCATAGATTGTAGCAATGGAGTATGTACAATGTAGTTTAATGCATCATGCTAAATTATGGCAAGTTCTTTAGAAAATTCATGTTTTTTTTCTTTTAGGCCAATAATTATTAGTTACTCATAAATTGTCATAGTTAAATCATAACGCTGCAATATGTGTCACACATACATGTGCACTGCACAAAATATTGGAAAGTCCCTGAGAAACTTCCATTTCATATTCAAGAGTTTTAAACTAGCTATCAGAATATATAAACTACAAAAACATCTGTTCATGTACTCAGTGGTATGCACATCTCCCTAATTTGCTGGCAGAGCGAGGTCATCTTCTGTACATTATATAATGTGATAGGACTGTAACAGTAACATTGTATAGTTGTAGTCAAACACTAATTTCAGTGTCATGTCTCTAAGACCTGTCAATAAGGAGTAACTATTCGGTATGTAATTATATGTATATCTATGTTATAGTATATCTCAGTTAAACAACCTCGAACTGCTGATTACAAGCGGCAATGACTTCTCTTCAGTCACACTGCCTGATGATTTCTTCATGAACATGACATTATTGAAAAGGTTGGATATGTATAGCTGCAAGCTAAGGGCTATTCCGATGAGGTGAGTGGAATTTCCAATTATGTCTGGGTGAGTGTGGAAGCTGCTCATAAATTATAGCACTGGAGCATGTACAATGTAGTTTAATGCATCATGCTAATTCATGGCAAGTTCTTTAGAAAATTCATGTTTTTTTCTTTTAGGACAACAATTATTAGTTAAGCAAAAATTGTCATGGTTAAATCATATCACTGCAATATGTGTCACACATACATTTGCACTGCACAAAATAATGGAAAGTTCCTGAGAAAGTTTCATCTCATATTCAAGAGTCTTGAACTAACTATCATGATATATAAACTAGAAACATCTGTCCATGTACTCATTGGTATGCACATCTCCCTAATTTGGTGGCAGAGCGAGGTAATCTTCTGTACATTATATACTGTGATAAGACTGTAACAGTAACATTGTATAGTTGTAGCTAAACACTAATTTCAGTGTCATGTCTCTAGGACCTGTCAATAAGGAGTAACTATCCGTATGTAATTATATGTATATCTATGTTGTAGTATATCTCAGTTAAACAATCTGGAAGAGCTGAGTATACAGGACAATGACTTCTCTTCAGTGACACTGCCTGATGATTTCTTCATGAACCTGACATCACTTAAAAAGCTGCTTATGTATAGCTGCAAGCTAAGGGCTATTCCAATGAGGTGAGTGTAATTTCCAATTAAGTATGGGTGAGTGTGGAAGCTGCTAATAAATTAAAGCAGTCGTGTACGTACAATGTAGTTTAATGCATCATGCTAAATTATGGCAAGTTCTTTAGAAAATTCATCTTTTTTTTCTTTTAGGCCAACAATTATTAGTTACTCATAAATTGTCGTAGTTAAATCATAACGCTGCAATATGTGTCACACATACATGTCCACTGCACAAAATAATGGAAAGTCCCTGAGAAAGTTCCATTTCATATTCAAGAGTTTTAAACTAGCTATCAGAATATATAAACTACAAAATCATAGGTTCATGTACTCAGTGGTATGCACATCTTCCTAATTTGCTGGCAGAGCGAGATCATCTTCTGTACATTATATTGTGATGGTACGCCCAGTCGTATCTTACATCTGACACTCATTATTGCGTGCATACATGTATATATCTGCTTGTACTTTACTCTTATATTGTTATATATGATTGTATGATTATATCTAAGTCTTTTAATGCCTTTTATACCCATGTACAGAGGCCCGACCTCTCAGAATCCATTGATATTCATTTTGTACATGAATTGGACCATTATAAGCAACTTTTGTAGAACCCGACCTATTTTGGGTCGGCCGTCGGGCTTCCGGCGGCCATCTTGTTGCGCAACTTCCGGACGACCACACGTCGTCTTTTCCCGACGTCATGTCGGCCGGAAGTCCTTATACTATATAAAGGGCACTGTTTTACTGTTCATTGTCTCAGTCTTCACTTGGCTTTCAATAAAGACACATCTATACTTGATACAGAGACTTTCTCTTCCTTTTGCCAGGTCATTCGCCTTGCGAACTGCCTACTAGGTCGGATCACTCTCTTTCATTGTATAGTCTGAAGGTCGGACTTGAGATCAGATGGGTCGTCTTTGGTAGTATTTGGGCTACTGAGACCGCTCGATCTTTCATGTAATGCGAAGTCCTATTACCACTCATAGGCACTTCATTTCTGGGTCGATAGTCGTCCAAGGACGACCGCACCAAATCACAGAAACCATTACCATATAATGTGATAAGACTGTAACAGTAACATTGTATAGTTGTAGTCAAACACTAATTTCAGTGTCATGTCTCTAAGACCTGTCAATAAGGAGTAACTATTCGGTATGTAATTATTATTATGTATATCTATGTTGTAGTATATCTCAGTTAAACAATCTGGAAGAGCTGTATATACACGACAATGACTTCTCTTCAGTGACTCTACCTGATGATTTCTTCATGAACATGACATCACTTAAAAAGCTGGTTATGTATAGCTGCTTGCTAAGGGCTATTCCAATGAGGTGAGTGTAATTTCGAATTACGTCTGGGTGGATGTGGCAACAGCTCATAGATTGTAGCAATGGAGTATGTACATTGTAGTTTAATGCATCATGCTAAATTATGGCAAGTTATCGAGAAAATTCATGTCTTTTCTTTCTTTTAGGTCAATAATTATCAGTTACTCATAAATTGTTTTAGTTAAATCATATCGCTGCAATATGTGTCACACATACATGTCCACTGCACAAAATAATGGAAAGTCCCTGAGAAAGTTCCATTTCATATTCAAGAGTTTTAAACTAGCTATCAGAATATATAAACTACAAAATCATAGGTTCATGTACTCAGTGGTATGCACATCTTCCTAATTTGCTGGCAGAGCGAGATCATCTTCTGTACATTATATTGTGATGGTACGCCCAGTCGTATCTTACATCTGACACTCATTATTGCGTGCATACATGTATATATCTGCTTGTACTTTACTCTTATATTGTTATATATGATTGTATGATTATATCTAAGTCTTTTAATGCCTTTTATACCCATGTACAGAGGCCCGACCTCTCAGAATCCATTGATATTCATTTTGTACATGAATTGGATCATTATAAGCAACTTTTGTAGAACCCGACCTATTTTGGGTCGGCCGTCGGGCTTCCGGCGGCCATCTTGTTGCGCAACTTCCGGACGACCACACGTCGTCTTTTCCCGACGTCATGTCGGCCGGAAGTCCTTATACTATATAAAGGGCACTGTTTTACTGTTCATTGTCTCAGTCTTCACTTGGCTTTCAATAAAGACACATCTATACTTGATACAGAGACTTTCTCTTCCTTTTGCCAGGTCATTCGCCTTGCGAACTGCCTACTAGGTCGGATCACTCTCTTTCATTGTATAGTCTGAAGGTCGGACTTGAGATCAGATGGGTCGTCTTTGGTAGTATTTGGGCTACTGAGACCGCTCGATCTTTCATGTAATGCGAAGTCCTATTACCACTCATAGGCACTTCATTTCTGGGTCGATAGTCGTCCAAGGACGACCGCACCAAATCACAGAAACCATTACAATATAATGTGATAAGACTGTAACAGTAACATTGTATAGTTGTAGTCAAACACTAATTTCAGTGTCATGTCTCTAAGACCTGTCAATAAGGAGTAACTATTCGGTATGTAATTATTATTATGTATATCTATGTTGTAGTATATCTCAGTTAAACAATCTGGAAGAGCTGTATATACACGACAATGACTTCTCTTCAGTGACTCTACCTGATGATTTCTTCATGAACATGACATCACTTAAAAAGCTGGTTATGTATAGCTGCTTGCTAAGGGCTATTCCAATGAGGTGAGTGTAATTTCGAATTACGTCTGGGTGGATGTGGCAACAGCTCATAGATTGTAGCAATGGAGTATGTACATTGTAGTTTAATGCATCATGCTAAATTATGGCAAGTTATCGAGAAAATTCATGTCTTTTCTTTCTTTTAGGTCAATAATTATCAGTTACTCATAAATTGTTTTAGTTAAATCATATCGCTGCAATATGTGTCACACATACATGTGCACTGCACAAAATAATGGAAAGTCCCTGAGAAAGTTCCATTTCATATTCAAGAGTTTTAAACTAGCTATCAGAATATATAAACTACAAAATCATATGTTCATGTACTCAGTGGTATGCACATCTTCCTAATTTGCTGGCAGAGCGAGATCATCTTCTGTACATTATATAATGTGATAGGACTGTAACAGTAACGTTGTATAGTTGTAGTCAAACACCAATTTAAGCGTCATGTCTCTAAGACCTGTCAGTAAGGAGTAACTATCCGTATGTAATTATATGTATATCTATGTTGTAGTATATCTCAGTTAAACAATCTGGAAGAGCTGAGTATACGGGACAATGACTTCTCGTCAGTCACACTGCCTGATGATTTCTTCATGAACCTGACATCACTTAAAAAGCTGCTTATGTATAGCTGCAAGCTAAGGGCTATTCCAATGAGGTGAGTGTAATTTCCGATTAAGTCTGGGTGAGTGTGGAAGCTGCTCATAAATTAAAGCAGTCGTGTACGTACAATGTAGTTTAATGCATCATGCTAATTCATGGCAAGTTCTTTAGAAAATTCATGTTTTTTTCTTTTAGGACAACAATTATTAGTTAAGCAAAAATTGTCATAGTCAAATCATATCTCTGCAATATGTGTCACACATACATTTGCACTGCACAAAATAATGGAAAGTCCCTGAGAAAGTTTCATGTCATATTCAAGAGTCTTGAACTAACTATCATGATATATAAACTAGAAACATCTGTCCATGTACTCATTGGTATGCACATCTCCCTAATTTGCTGGCAGAGCGAGGTAATCTTCTGTACATTATATACTGTGATAAGACTGTAACAGTAACATTGTATAGTTGTAGCTAAACACTAATTTCAGTGTCATGTCTCTAGGACCTGTCAATAAGGAGTAACTATTCGTATGTAATTATAAGTATATCTATGTTGTAGTATATCTCAGTTAAACAGTCTGGAAGAGCTGAGTATACAGGACAATGACTTCTTTTCAGTGACACTGCCTGATGATTTCTTCATGAACCTGACATCACTTAAAAAGCTGCTTATGTATAGCTGCAAGCTAAGGGCTATTCCAATGAGGTGAGTGTAATTTCCAATGAAGTCTGGGTGAGTGTGGAAGCTGCTCATAAATTAAAGCAGTCGTGTACGTACAATGTAGGTTAATGCATCATGCTAAATTATGGCAAGTTCTTTAGAAAATTCATGTTTTTTTTCTTTTAGGCCAATAATTATTAGTTACTCATAAATTGTCATAGTTAAATCATAACGCTGCAATATGTGTCACACATACATGTGCACTGCACAAAATAATGGAAAGTCCCTGAGAAACTTCCATTTCATATTCAAGAGTTTTAAACTAGCTATCAGAATATATAAACTACAAAAACATCTGTTCATGTACTCAGTGGTATGCACATCTCCCTAATTTGCTGGCAGAGCGAGGTCATCTTCTGTACATTATATAATGTGATAGGACTGTAACAGTAACATTGTATAGTTGTAGTCAAACACTAATTTCAGTGTCATGTCTCTAAGACCTGTCAGTAAGAAGTAACTATCCGTATGTAATTATATGTATATCTATGCTGTAGTATATCTCAGTTAAACAATCTGGAAGAGCTTCATATAAACGACAATGACTTCTCTTCAGTCACACTGCCTGATGATTTCTTCATGAACCTGACATCACTTAAAAAGCTGCTTATGTATAGCTGCAAGCTAAGGGCTATTCCAATGAGGTGAGTGTAATTTCCAATTACGTCTGGGTGGGTGTGGAAACTGCTCATAGATTGTAGCAATGGAGTATGTACAATGTAGTTTAATGCATCATGCTAAATTATGGCAAGTTCTTTAGAAAATTCATGTTTTTTTTCTTTTAGGCCAATAATTATTAGTTACTCATAAATTGTCATAGTTAAATCATAACGCTGCAATATGTGTCACACATACATGTGCACTGCACAAAATATTGGAAAGTCCCTGAGAAACTTCCATTTCATATTCAAGAGTTCTAAACTAGCTATCAGAATATATAAACTACAAAAACATCTGTTCATGTACTCAGTGGTATGCACATCTCCCTAATTTGCTGGCAGAGCGAGGTCATCTTCTGTACATTATATAATGTGATAGGACTGTAACAGTAACATTGTATAGTTGTAGTCAAACACTAATTTCAGTGTCATGTCTCTAAGACCTGTCAGTAAGGAGTAACTATTCGTATGTAATTATATGTATATCTATGCTGTAGTATATCTCAGTTAAACAATCTGGAAGAGCTTCATATAAACGACAATGACTTCTCTTCAGTCACACTGCCTGATGATTTCTTCATGAACATGACATTATTGAAAAGGTTGGATATGTATAGCTGTAAGCTAAGGTCTATTCCGATGAGGTGAGTGGAATTTCCAATTATGTCTGGGTGAGTGTGGAAGCTGCTCATAAATTATAGCACTGGAGTATGTACAATGTAGTTTAATGCATCATGCTAATTCATGGCAAGTTCTTTAGAAAATTCATGTTTTTTTCTTTTAGGACAACAATTATTAGTTAAGCAAAAATTGTCATAGTCAAATCATATCTCTGCAATATGTGTCACACATACATTTGCACTGCACAAAATAATGGAAAGTCCCTGAGAAAGTTTCATGTCATATTCAAGAGTCTTGAACTAACTATCATGATATATAAACTAGAAACATCTGTCCATGTACTCATTGGTATGCACATCTCCCTAATTTGCTGGCAGAGCGAGGTAATCTTCTGTACATTATATACTGTGATAAGACTGTAACAGTAACATTGTATAGTTGTAGCTAAACACTAATTTCAGTGTCATGTCTCTAGGACCTGTCAATAAGGAGTAACTATTCGTATGTAATTATAAGTATATCTATGTTGTAGTATATCTCAGTTAAACAGTCTGGAAGAGCTGAGTATACAGGACAATGACTTCTCTTCAGTGACACTGCCTGATGATTTCTTCATGAACCTGACATCACTTAAAAAGCTGCTTATGTATAGCTGCAAGCTAAGGGCTATTCCAATGAGGTGAGTGTAATTTCCAATTAAGTCTGGGTGAGTGTGGAAGCTGCTCATAAATTAAAGCAGTCGTGTACGTACAATGTAGGTTAATGCATCATGCTAAATTATGGCAAGTTCTTTAGAAAATTCATGTTTTTTTTCTTTTAGGCCAATAATTATTAGTTACTCATAAATTGTCATAGTTAAATCATAACGCTGCAATATGTGTCACACATACATGTGCACTGCACAAAATAATGGAAAGTCCCTGAGAAACTTCCATTTCATATTCAAGAGTTTTAAACTAGCTATCAGAATATATAAACTACAAAAACATCTGTTCATGTACTCAGTGGTATGCACATCTCCCTAATTTGCTGGCAGAGCGAGGTCATCTTCTGTACATTATATAATGTGATAGGACTGTAACAGTAACATTGTATAGTTGTAGTCAAACACTAATTTCAGTGTCATGTCTCTAAGACCTGTCAGTAAGAAGTAACTATCCGTATGTAATTATATGTATATCTATGCTGTAGTATATCTCAGTTAAACAATCTGGAAGAGCTTCATATAAACGACAATGACTTCTCTTCAGTCACACTGCCTGATGATTTCTTCATGAACCTGACATCACTTAAAAAGCTGCTTATGTATAGCTGCAAGCTAAGGGCTATTCCAATGAGGTGAGTGTAATTTCCAATTACGTCTGGGTGGGTGTGGAAACTGCTCATAGATTGTAGCAATGGAGTATGTACAATGTAGTTTAATGCATCATGCTAAATTATGGCAAGTTCTTTAGAAAATTCATTTTTTTTTTCTTTTAGGCCAATAATTATTAGTTACTCATAAATTGTCATAGTTAAATCATAACGCTGCAATATGTGTCACACATACATGTGCACTGCACAAAATATTGGAAAGTCCCTGAGAAACTTCCATTTCATATTCAAGAGTTCTAAACTAGCTATCAGAATATATAAACTACAAAAACATCTGTTCATGTACTCAGTGGTATGCACATCTCCCTAATTTGCTGGCAGAGCGAGGTCATCTTCTGTACATTATATAATGTGATAGGACTGTAACAGTAACATTGTATAGTTGTAGTCAAACACTAATTTCAGTGTCATGTCTCTAAGACCTGTCAGTAAGGAGTAACTATCCGTATGTAATTATATGTATATCTATGCTGTAGTATATCTCAGTTAAACAATCTGGAAGAGCTTCATATAAACGACAATGACTTCTCTTCAGTCACACTGCCTGATGATTTCTTCATGAACATGACATTATTGAAAAGGTTGGATATGTATAGCTGCAAGCTAAGGGCTATTCCGATGAGGTGAGTGGAATTTCCAATTATGTCTGGGTGAGTGTGGAAGCTGCTCATAAATTATAGCACTGGAGTATGTACAATGTAGTTTAATGCATCATGCTAATTCATGGCAAGTTCTTTAAAAATTCATGTTTTTTTCTTTTAGGACAACAATTATTAGTTAAGCAAAAATTGTCATGGTTAAGTCATATCACTGCAATATGTCTCACACATACATTTGCACTGCACAAAATAATGGAAAGTTCCTGAGAAAGTTTCATCTCATATTCAAAAGTCTTGAACTAACTATCATGATATATAAACTAGAAACATCTGTCCATGTACTCATTGGTATGCACATCTCCCTAATTTGCTGGCAGAGCGAGGTAATCTTCTGTACATTATATACTGTGATAAGACTGTAACAGTAACATTGTATAGTTGTAGCTAAACACTAATTTCAGTGTCATGTCTCTAGGACCTGTCAATAAGGAGTAACTATTCGTATGTAATTATATGTATATCTATGTTGTAGTATATCTCAGTTAAACAATCTGGAACTGCTGTATATAAACGACAATGACTTCTCTTCAGTGACACTGCCTGATGATTTCTTCATGAACCTGACATCACTTAAAAAGCTGCTTATGTATAGCTGCAAGCTAAGGGCTATTCCAATGAGGTGAGTGTAATTTCCAATTAAGTCTGGGTGAGTGTGGAAGCTGCTCATAAATTAAAGCAGTCGTGTACGTACAATGTAGTTTAATGCATCATGCTAAATTATGGCAAGTTCTTTAGAAAATTCATGTTTTTTTTTTTTAGGCCAACAATTATTAGTTACTCATAAATTGTCATAGTTAAATCATAACGCTGCAATATGTGTCACACATACATGTCAACTGCACAAAATAATGGAAAGTCCCTGAGAAAGTTCCATTTCATATTCAACAGTTTTAAACTAGCTATCAGAATATATAAGCTACAAAATAATATGTTCATGTACTCAGTGGTATGCACATCTCCCTAATTTGCTGGCAGAGCGAGATCATCTTCTGTACATTATATAATGTGATAAGACTGTAACAGTAACATTGTATAGTTGTAGTCAAACACTAATTTCAGTGTCATGTCTCTAAGACCTGTCAATAAGGAGTAACTATTCGGTATGTAATTATATGTATATCTATGTTGTAGTATATCTCAGTTAAACAATCTGGAAGAGCTTCATATAAACGACAATGACTTCTCTTCAGTGACTCTACCTGATGATTTCTTCATGAACATGACATTATTGAAAAGGTTGGATATGTATAGCTGCAAGCTAAGGGCTATTCCGATGAGGTGAGTGGAATTTCCAATTATGTCTGGGTGAGTGTGGAAGCTGCTCATAAATTATAGCACTGGAGTATGTACAATGTAGTTTAATGCATCATGCTAATTCATGGCAAGTTCTTTAGAAAATTCATGTTTTTTTCTTTTAGGACAACAATTATTAGTTAAGCAAAAATTGTCATGGTTAAATCATATCACTGCAATATGTGTCACACATACATTTGCACTGCACAAAATAATGGAAAGTTCCTGAGAAAGTTTCATCTCATATTCAAGAGTCTTGAACTAACTATCATGATATATAAACTAGAAACATCTGTCCATGTACTCATTGGTATGCACATCTCCCTAATTTGGTGGCAGAGCGAGGTAATCTTCTGTACATTATATACTGTGATAAGACTGTAACAGTAACATTGTATAGTTGTAGCCAAACACTAATTTCAGTGTCATGTCTCTAGGACCTGTCAATAAGGAGTAACTATTCGTATGTAATTATAAGTATATCTATGTTGTAGTATATCTCAGTTAAACAGTCTGGAAGAGCTGAGTATACAGGACAATGACTTCTCTTCAGTGACACTGCCTGATGATTTCTTCATGAACCTGACATCACTTAAAAAGCTGCTTATGTATAGCTGCAAGCTAAGGGCTATTCCAATGAGGTGAGTGTAATTTCCAATTAAGTATGGGTGAGTGTGGAAGCTGCTAATAAATTAAAGCAGTCGTGTACATACAATGTAGTTTAATGCATCATGCTAAATTATGGCAAGTTCTTTAGAAAATTCATCTTTTTTTTATTTTAGGCCAACAATTATTAGTTACTCATAAATTGTCGTAGTTAAATCATAACGCTGCAATATGTGTCACACATACATGTCCACTGCACAAAATAATGGAAAGTCCCTGAGAAAGTTCCATTTCATATTCAAGAGTTTTAAACTAGCTATCAGAATATATAAACTACAAAATCATATGTTCATGTACTCAGTGGTATGCACATCTTCCTAATTTGCTGGCAGAGCGAGATCATCTTCTGTACATTATATAATGTGATAAGACTGTAACAGTAACATTGTATAGTTGTAGTCAAACACTAATTTCAGTGTCATGTCTCTAAGACCTGTCAATAAGGAGTAACTATTCGGTATGTAATTATTATTATGTATATCTATGTTGTAGTATATCTCAGTTAAACAATCTGGAAGAGCTGTATATACACGACAATGACTTCTCTTCAGTGACTCTACCTGATGATTTCTTCATGAACATGACATCACTTAAAAAGCTGGTTATGTATAGCTGCTTGCTAAGGGCTATTCCAATGAGGTGAGTGTAATTTCGAATTACGTCTGGGTGGATGTGGCAACAGCTCATAGATTGTAGCAATGGAGTATGTACATTGTAGTTTAATGCATCATGCTAAATTATGGCAAGTTATCGAGAAAATTCATGTCTTTTCTTTCTTTTAGGTCAATAATTATCAGTTACTCATAAATTGTTTTAGTTAAATCATATCGCTGCAATATGTGTCACACATACATGTGCACTGCACAAAATAATGGAAAGTCCCTGAGAAAGTTCCATTTCATATTCAAGAGTTTTAAACTAGCTATCAGAATATATAAACTACAAAATCATATGTTCATGTACTCAGTGGTATGCACATCTTCCTAATTTGCTGGCAGAGCGAGATCATCTTCTGTACATTATATAATGTGATAGGACTGTAACAGTAACGTTGTATAGTTGTAGTCAAACACCAATTTAAGCGTCATGTCTCTAAGACCTGTCAGTAAGGAGTAACTATCCGTATGTAATTATATGTATATCTATGTTGTAGTATATCTCAGTTAAACAATCTGGAAGAGCTGAGTATACGGGACAATGACTTCTCGTCAGTCACACTGCCTGATGATTTCTTCATGAACCTGACATCACTTAAAAAGCTGTTTATGTATAGCTGCAAGCTAAGGGCTATTCCAATGAGGTGAGTGTAATTTCCGATTAAGTCTGGGTGAGTGTGGAAGCTGCTCATAAATTAAAGCAGTCGTGTACGTACAATGTAGTTTAATGCATCATGCTAATTCATGGCAAGTTCTTTAGAAAATTCATGTTTTTTTCTTTTAGGACAACAATTATTAGTTAAGCAAAAATTGTCATAGTCAAATCATATCTCTGCAATATGTGTCACAGATACATTTGCACTGCACAAAATAATGGAAAGTCCCTGAGAAAGTTTCATGTCATATTCAAGAGTCTTGAACTAACTATCATGATATATAAACTAGAAACATCTGTCCATGTACTCATTGGTATGCACATCTCCCTAATTTGCTGGCAGAGCGAGGTAATCTTCTGTACATTATATACTGTGATAAGACTGTAACAGTAACATTGTATAGTTGTAGCTAAACACTAATTTCAGTGTCATGTCTCTAGGACCTGTCAATAAGGAGTAACTATCCGTATGTAATTATATGTATATCTATGATGTAGTATATCTCAGTTAAACAATCTGGAAGAGCTGTATATACAGGACAATGACTTCTCTTCAGTGACACTGCCTGATGATTTCTTCATGAACCTGACATCACTTAAAAAGCTGCTTATGTATAGCTGCAAGCTAAGGGCTATTCCAATGAGGTGAGTGTAATTTCCAATTAAGTCTGGGTGAGTGTGGAAGCTGCTCATAAATTAAAGCAGTCGTGTACGTACAATGTAGGTTAATGCATCATGCTAAATTATGGCAAGTTCTTTAGAAAATTCATGTTTTTTTTCTTTTAGGCCAATAATTATTAGTTACTCATAAATTGTCATAGTTAAATCATAACGCTGCAATATGTGTCACACATACATGTGCACTGCACAAAATAATGGAAAGTCCCTGAGAAACTTCCATTTCATATTCAAGAGTTTTAAACTAGCTATCAGAATATATAAACTACAAAAACATCTGTTCATGTACTCAGTGGTATGCACATCTCCCTAATTTGCTGGCAGAGCGAGGTTATCTTCTGTACATTATATAATGTGATAGGACTGTAACAGTAACATTGTATAGTTGTAGTCAAACACTAATTTCAGTGTCATGTCTCTAAGACCTGTCAGTAAGGAGTAACTATCCGTATGTAATTATATGTATATCTATGCTGTAGTATATCTCAGTTAAACAATCTGGAAGAGCTTCATATAAACGACAATGACTTCTCTTCAGTCACACTGCCTGATGATTTCTTCATGAACCTGACATCACTTAAAAAGCTGCTTATGTATAGCTGCAAGCTAAGGGCTATCCCAATGAGGTGAGTGTAATTTCCAATTAATTATGGGTGGGTGTGGAAGCTGCTAATAAATTAAAGCAGTCG
Organism: Bugulina stolonifera; assembly: GCA_935421135.1. Taxonomy (NCBI): domain Eukaryota; kingdom Metazoa; phylum Bryozoa; class Gymnolaemata; order Cheilostomatida; family Bugulidae; genus Bugulina; species Bugulina stolonifera. The sequence goes on from OW285195.1 coordinate 8,855,623, forward strand.
TGTACGTACAATGTAGTTTAATGCATCATGCTAAATTATGGCAAGTTCTTTAGAAAATTCATGTTTTTTTTCTTTTAGGCCAACAATTATTAGTTACTCATAAATTGTCGTAGTTAAATCATAACGCTGCAATATGTGTCACACATACATGTCAACTGCACAAAATAATGGAAAGTCCCTGAGAAAGTTTCATGTCATATTCAAGAGTCTTGAACTAACTATCATGATATATAAACTAGAGACTTCTGTCCATGTAGTCATTGGTATGCACATCTCCCTAATTTGCTGGCAGAGCGAGGTAATCTTCTGTACATTATATAATGTGATAAGACTGTAACAGTAAAATTGTATAGTTGTAGCTAAACACTAATTTCAGTGTCATGTCTCTAGGACCTGTCAATGGGGTATTAATGTATGGTGTGTATTTATATGTATATCTATGTTGTAGTATATCTCAGTTAAACAATCTAGAAAAGCTGTATATACACGACAATGACCTCTCTTCAGTCACACTGCCTGATGATTTCTTCATGAACATGACATTATTGAAAAGGTTGGATATGTATAGCTGCAAGCTAAGGGCTATTCCGATGAGGTGAGTGGAATTTCCAATTATGTCTGGGTGAGTGTGGAAGCTGCTCATAAATTATAGCACTGGAGTATGTACAATGTAGTTTAATGCATCATACTAATTCATGGCAAGTTCTTTAGAAAATTCATGTTTTTTTCTTTTAGGACAACAATTATTAGTTACTCATAAATTGTCGTAGTTAAATCATAACGCTGCAATATGTGTCACACATACATGTGCACTGCACAAAATAATGGAAAGTCCCTGAGAAACTTCCATTTCATATTCAAGAGTTTTAAACTAGCTATCAGAATATATAAACTACAAAAACATCTGTTCATGTACTCAGTGGTATGCACATCTCCCTAATTTGCTGGCAGAGCGAGGTCATCTTCTGTACATTATATAATGTGATAGGACTGTAACAGTAACATTGTATAGTTGTAGTCAAACACTAATTTCAGTGTCATGTCTCTAAGACCTGTCAATAAGGAGTAACTATCCGTATGTAATTATATGTATATCTATGCTGTAGTATATCTCAGTTAAACAATCTAGAAGAGCTGTATATACACGACAATGACTTCTCTTCAGTGACTCTACCTGATGATTTCTTCATGAACATGACATCACTTAAAAAGCTGTTTATGTATAGCTGCAAGCTAAGGGCTATTCCAATGAGGTGAGTGTAATTTCGAATTACGTCTGGGTGGATGTGGCAACAGCTCATAAAATTATAGCACTGGAGTACGTACAGTGTAGTTTAATGCATCATGCTAAATTATGGCAAGTTATCGAGAAAATTCATGTCTTTTCTTTCTTTTAGGGCAATAATTATTAGTTACTCGTAAATTGTCATAGTTAAACAATATCATTGCAATATGTGTGATACATACATTGTACATGTACACTGCACGGAATTTTAGTCATTCTCAGGGGCGTAGGTTAGAAAAATGGAGTGGGGAGGCAGAAAGTTGGGTGGGAGGAGGACGACCAAGTTACCTTCAACACATTACATAAAGAGTGAACAGTTAGTTAGTGCGCTTGTAATTATGTATCTTGACGTAGGCCAAGGCTGAGACTCATCCAAGAGTTCAGGGTCGACATAGGTATGTAGAGTTTATGCTGTTAAGGTGTGTCAAAAGAAGTTCTGATAATCTACGGACTCAGGCCCCAAGCCAGATTCATATAGAATCTGAGATTGACTAAAGCCTGTATATGTAGACTCACAAGGAGTGTAGAAAGAGATGCTTAAACGAGTATGGAGTTAGCTCGAGCCGCTTAGGTCTAAGAAGACCTGTGGGTGGAGCTACTCGCCTGCAAGAGTAAGCCTCTAGATTTGAATTAGGAGATGTTGCTTTATAAGAGCGCAATCAACAACTGATTTGATACAGCAAATGTGCTGCCTTTTATACTAAATACACTTCCGGAAAAAAAGAAACGATAAGGTATCGGGCCGGAAATTACGTAACAACATGGCCGACGTCGGCCACCAAAAGGGTCGGCCCTGCATAAAAAGTGCTCACAATAGTCCGAAATGGATAGTATTCAATTATGGCCATGTTTAGAAACATGGGCCTAAAAGTGTATACAAGCAACAGACTTAGACAAATAATCAGGTGATGATTACATAACTGCAAACATGTTAGGCAAGGGTAGTTAGAGAATAATAAGCATGTGTACCAATACAATAGCAGTAGATAATACAGCAATATGATTAGTTGATCAGAATACAATAGTAGATAATAATAGGCATAGAAGGAGTAAAGCATGTAGCTGTAGAGTTAGTTGCTACTAGGCATGGAAGGATAGTGCATGTAGCTGTGTAGTTAGTTAAATGTGTAGCTATCCAGACACGGAGGCTGATTCACTACAATATTGTAATGTTTTTTTGGTTTTGGTACTGTCTTCCTAAGACGACTCCTAAGCCCAAAGTGAAGTGCCTATGAGTGGTGCTAAGCCTTCTCATTACATGAATGATTAACATGTACTAGTAGTCCAAGAACTACCAAAGACGACCCATATGATCCCAAGTCAATGCTTGAATGCTATACTGGGAAAGAGAGTGCTCCGACCAAGTAGGCAGTTCGGCGTTGCAAGGTCGAGGACCTTAACAACTAGAATGACCTATCTACGAGGTGAAAGTCTCTATGTATAATTATAGAAGTGTCTTTATTGAGATACAAGCATGAACTGAGACAACAAACATGAAAACAATGCCATTTATATCGTAATAGAACTTCCGGAAGAAGTTCCGGTAAAAAGGCCGTGTCGTAAAAAGACGATGTAGGGTCATCCGGAATTTGCACAACAATATGGCGGCCGGAAGCCCGACGTCCGACCCAAAATAGGTCGGGTTTGACAAAAGATGCTTAAAATCATCTAGATCATATGCAAAATCAATATCAAGTATTTCTGAGAGGTCGGGCCTCTTTACATGGGTATAATAAGCAGTATAGTGACTCAGCAAGGCTTTATACAAGTATGTGATTGATATGTAATTATCAGTATATGGTTGGACATGCATAACAATGTAGGTATGAGTATCAAAACAGCTAAGTGCAAGGGAACAAGTGTTACATGCGTAGTGCTGTGGCAACTACTAGTCACTTAGGGTGCTATAAGGTCCATCAGGGTGACTGGAGTAGTATGTACAAATGTGTTGAATCATTACAATATATCCTTGAAATACTTAGCTTAGATCAGTAGCACTTCTGTAGAAAGCTGTCCATCCTCGTCGCCATTGTTGTGTTGTATTATGCGTTCATTGTCATAATATTCTCCGGTGGTGTCTTGGCATAGTAAAAAGGAAAAAGTCTATCTATCTATCTCGCTACTATGTCTATTATGTAATACTATACTATTATGGGGAGTTTACACGAGGCGATTTATCCTGGCGATTTATCCTGGCGATTTATCCTGGCGATTTATCCTGGCGATTTATCACCTCAATCACGATCATCCAATGAAAGCACAAGGTTAATCTCTGCAATTTTGTTGTGAAGCTACAAAGTCTCCGGATAGCTATATTTACACTAGGCGATTTATTCTGGCTATAAATCTCTTGAATGGATCATGGACCCAATCTGGCGATTTATAGCTGAAGATTTATATGTACTTTGCATCTTGACCACAAAGCTCCAGGTAATTAATCCTGGCAGTTTTGTGTTTACATGAGATTTTGTCGCCACGTTAAATCTCCTAACCAGGCGATGATAAATCTCCTAACCAGGCGACGATAAATCTACTAACCAGGCGATTTATCGCCAATTGCCTGTGTAAATGCTACCTTATACTAAAGCATGCAGTTAACACCTGTCACATAGCATGTTATGTAATGTACCTAGACAAAGGCTAGTACAGTTATTATGTAACACCTATTAGTATGAGGACATAACACAACAGGGGCGTAGGTTAGAAAAATTGAGTGGGGAGGCAGAAAGCTGGGAGGGAGGGGGGTGCGTGGGGCAGGGTGTGGGCACCCCTCTCGAATGTACGCGCAGCGAAAAATTTTCAGAACTCACTATCTGAAATGCAAAAATTAGACATAGCAGCATGCTAGTTCTAGCATCACTACAGCAAGTACTCATTACTACTTCTGTTCATTACAGTTACTACTGCTTGCAACAAGAGTGAAAGTGTTACAGTACTATTACTAGCTAGTAGATTTTATAATAACTACAATATACTGCATGATTGTATCTTTCTACAAAGAGTCCATAGGCGCAAGTGTATTTTATAAATTAAAATATTTCAACTTTTAATAGCTGATCAACAACTATTGTCATTATAAATTAATTATTTAAGATAAAATGCATTTAAAACAAATATCTTTGCAAGAAAAGTGTAGTAGCCTACTAAAGCTAAGATAATATAATTAGTATAATTATATTATATATAAATTTAAAATTAAAATATTTAATTATATTATTGTTAATATTATTCTATTTTCAAATTAGTGTTTTTTCTTCACGATACATATGTAGTTGTTAGTAGTGAATGTACATTGTAGCATTAGAGTAGTAACTGTCAGTGGAGTGGCAATGGCTGGAATGAATAGCTAAAATAAATGCAAACACTTTTCATTATAACATTATTAAAAGAACAAATTACAAATATTTTTTTTGAAAGAAGCTAAAACAATATTGGAATTAAATTTCATGCATCTGGTCATAGTCAGTGACAGGGAAGGGACAAGCTCATGGGTAGCGGTGACTTACAAATTGATTCACCTGATTCAACTCTTCACTACTTTTACTTTTGCACTTATTATTTTTTCTTTGGTATAAATTAATAACTGTCCATACAAAATATTATTGTTCATTCATTCACGAGACCGCAAGTTTTTAACCTTGGTATAGCCATAGAGCCATTTAGCAGAGTACACGGTTTTATGGGCTCCTTTGTGTACCACTTGCAATTTAGTCATTATTCCAAGATTACTGGTTATCGTTAAGCAGCAACACTATAGAGTTATAAGTAGAGTGATGACACCATAGAGTTATAACTAGAGTGATAACGCTTCGGTCGCAAGCCGGAAATGAAGCAAATGTTAAGGGAAAAAGTGCCAAATTTTCAAAAGTAGTGTTTTTAAACCACTTTATTTTGGCAACAGGGGCGGCAGTGCCTCTCTGCCGCCCCTTAAAATATGCCCCTGCACTACTTAGATACCCATGTTTGAATGCATATTGGAAATTGCTCGTTTATAAGTATGGTTATCAGGAAATATATTTGCAAACATGGATACTGTGCAAGGTTACAAAAATACATTACAGCTTGTTTATGAACTAGTCCATCAGCCAAGTAGCAAAATTGTGACTTTTCGCTCCTGACCTCTGCAATCTACACAATTTTTTGTGTACAGATAGATTAAAACATGGAGAAGTCAAATATACTTACTAACCCCTCGAAATCACTTGACGAATGGGTGAAAATTTAATTTCTTTTGAAACTTTTAAAATCGGAGTTTTCTGCTCCTTACTCGCTGTTGGAAAATATTAGAATCCCCCTACGCCAACTTTCATTGGTCAGTCGCATGCACTTCCTGTCATCTAAGAAAGTGTAGTAGCAACAAACCTACTGGAAACTTTTGTAGCAGATGTGTAATGATAAATTCATTCAGTTCTCCATATTGGATATCTTGAAAGTTAAGTGGAGCATCCAAAGAATGACAGTACAAGAAGTTCTGCAGCTCTGACACACTGTTCTCTAAATAAATATTGACAGAGATATTCATTGAAGAATGGAAACAGCTTGACATTAGACAAGGAGATTGAACTGAGAGTTAACTCACTCTAGGGTTCACAACACATAATATAGGCATATCATAAGAATCACTAGTAACCAAAGACTGAATATGGCATCAGTTTCTCTGGAAAGGTATGTGACTGACTAGTAAAAAGATTATATTCAATTTCAATAGTTATAGTAGCTAGTTGCTTGAAAAATTTGAGCTTCATTTTCTTGATTTTGTGACATGGATAAGAATTTCAGTTTACCTAATTATTTATTATAATTTATGGCAATTATTTTTTAATATAAACATTTACATGTGTTTATCCATAATTATAATTAATAATAATCATTATTTTATAAAAGGTCTTATTTCTTATTCCATTGCCATGTGAATTATGCTCATACCTCGTCACAAATCTATTATTTATAATTACTCAATATATTATTTTTATAATAATATAATTACAGTGTAAATGTGATGAAAATGATCGCAATCAGCAAAATGTTTTTGCATGATCTTGATCCACAAGAAATTTATAAAATAAATGTAGTTTTAAATACACATGTATAATAATTTATTACGATTATAGACAGATCCAGTGTATACAAAATTATACTATTTGTAGCCTTGTATTGTGTTACTCTGTTATGAATTGTTACATTGTAGCAAGACTGCTATAGTACATGTATATTTTGCCTAGAAATGCAATAAAAATTGCAATTTCATTTCAGTTTTAATGTAATGTACATGTACATGTATATAATTAAGGGTAATGTTCAAGTAGTCTAATCTAGGTTGTAGTTATGTTCCATGTTTACTCGATGTTTTCAGGAGGATACCAGCATTAAAACTTTGGCATTAATTCCACTGTGAAGACTGCAGTTATGTTTACCCTTCTGTTATTTCACATGCACACAGCCCTTCCACTCCTATTATTCTTCTACAAACACTTTACCACCTACACCCTAGAATAATTCTTTGTTTCTGGACCAGTACATTTATATTTTATTACCTACAGATGTAAAACCTTTGCTGTTTTATGTGCAAGTTGCATTTCCGAAAAAGAAACCTTGAAGAGGTGATTGGTGGGTGATAAGGCGTATGTATCCATACCAACGATACAATATATACACAGCAAGTATGCTGACAGACCTCGCCTTAGTAAGTATGTTTTTACTGCCGATGCAAGGGGCTAGATGTGTGTTGGTTGAATATCATAAAATATTTTTGATGGATGACATATACATGTAAGAATTCTTTGAAGCAGAACTCTTCACTTTTCTTCCTTATGTAACATGCATAAATTTAAATTACGAGCACGCGTACATGCGCTTATATTATGAAGGTTAAAACAGATATAATTTGTTGTTTAGCAATTCATACCCTTGGAAACATCTTTTTAAAAAAACTTTGATGAGTTTGTGTACTTTTGTCTTTTGCTAGGAAGGACTGGCTAGAAAATATGTTGCCATGTTACTACCTCAACCGAATTACGATCTACCTCAGCAGTGTACAGTACCATCTATGGTGATGATGACAGCAATGATGGTGATTCCTGAATGACGCAGAGCTATCATTAAAGTAGTATAAGTATTTCAAATGCTATCAACCAAAAGAAATCAAGTACTACATGGCCACTGAACACCCAAAGACTTAACTACTAATAGTGCTGAACAAACAATTGCTGTATAACCTTCTATTCCTAGTGTGCAGTATGACACTTCAGATACCTAGTGAAACATGTTGTTGATGTACAGGTAGATCTCACCTAAAATGTTATTTAATGGTGAAACTGTTTATCCTAACATGCTACAATGTACATACTGTCCGTTGCTCCTGCAAGAAGAACAATAATATGCAAGTTCACAGTACCAGATGATATATAGATACTTGTATGCCTGTATATTAATGGTAAGTTTAGCCTAAATTCTAATTTGTAAATTTATATGCATGTCATATTTTGTGCCTGCGTTGCGCTACCTGTATCTTGCAGTTACCTGTAAGAGGTTAACTGTATCTTACCTGTATCTTGCGGAATCAAATTACAATTAATTTTTTAGTTTCATCTTACAGCATGTTTTCCTTCCAACTTGAGTCTATTAGCTCTAGTTCTTATTGTCCCTGCAAGTGGGTAATATAGAGGTCATTATGTCATGGGTTTTTGCATATATTGTATACTTTGTCACTAAATATAATATACTACCTAACCTGTACCTTTAATTGTAATAAAGTACATCAATATTATCTTACAATCGCTGGGCTGATGCTGAAACTACATTACAGGATACACTGATGGCTCATAAGTTCTCAAGTAGATACAGTAGAACAGCACTAGAGTATACTTGGAAGGTCAACTGTGTAACAGTAAATGTTTATAAAATTCTAAAATTTTCATGAGTGATTATTTTGCTTGTTATTTCCTCTGTGACAAAAGAGACGTTGTTCTCTGTAGAAAGTTTGCACAGGTTATCATGTTATTATGCACAGGGTATTGCACTGAATGTAGTAACAGCATAATTAAATACAAAGAAGGTTATTGTCAAACTATTCTAGAAACATGAAATTGAGGCCTTGTTTATGGTAACACCAAAAATCTCAGCAGTTTGTGGAAATTTCAACGATTTGCTGTTATTAGGAATTATCCCCCTCTGTAACGAAAGGCTTTATCTTTTAATCATAAAGCTTTTGGACTGACACTCATGAAATTTGGCATGAAATGCTAGACCGCTTGTGGTAGCATCATATTCAAATATGAAGAGCCTATGCATTATGGGTTTCGTGCCAGAAGGCTTTCTAATATAGGGAATTATCCCCTCTGTAACGAAACAATTTTTCTCTCCATGTTAAAAATTTTGAACTGGCACTCATAAAATTTGACACAGAGCATTAGACTGCTTGTGGTAACATTATATTTAAATATGAAGAGCCCATGCATTATGGATTTATTGCCAGAAGGTTTGCAAACCACAAAAAATGGCAAACATTGGCAATTTTCGTTGAGGAGGTGAACTTTGACCTAGAATTTGAGGTCTTCGTCAACAAATTTCAGAGGGTTAGTTACCAGATTCGTAAAATTCAGGTCTTGTTTACTTTGGAGCCAAAAAATTGTGTAGACTGGAAAGGTCAGGAGCGATCTTAAAAACTAAGCCACTTTTTGATGGTTGGCTTACGGACAAAATCTGTGAGTGTAGCCTATAGGTTCATTGCATCCCTGTAATCTTCTCTGGTCTATATGTCATAGACCTGGAAAAAAATGAGAATTAGAAGCACTGCATTTATGATACATTTAAAAGAAAGTAATATAAAGACGAAAAATGCCAAACATTTTGATAGTATTAAAGAGCTTGGATAAAAATAATGTAGGTCTAAATTTACTATATAGCATATAGCAGCTTTCCATTACTTTTAATAGATCTGTGGTCTTGAATTTTGTTAAATCTCGAGATTGACTTCTGCTCTTACTTTGCTACAATAATATGTAGCTTGACTCTTACATCATTCTCAATATTGGCTTGGCTCCACAAATGCTTTGGACATTAAACTTTTAGTAAGAATTTGACTGGCTTGGTGTAATTATGCAATGAATTTTTATTACAATAGAAAAGCTGAATGGATTGAACATGAACATGTAGGTAAATAGACTAATAATAAGTACATGTAGCAGTGGCGGAATTTGAGATAGCCCTTGTTCTTTAACATTGCTGAGCCTAACAGTAAAGAACTCCCTACGTGTAATATTGTAGTGAGTCAGCTTCCGTAGTAGTAGTCTCCCTTGACAGTACACATTGACATTATTCTATTATCTTATACATGCTTGACATTACACTATTATCTTACTATTCTTATTAACTACTGCATGCATGATGTGTGTTTTATATTATTAGCCAATCAGGTCTAAGCATTCATTGTTCAATTATACCGTGTGCGCAATTACATATTGTCCTGATTATTACTCTACATGTAAGTCTTTTTACCTGTATACGTTTTGGGGCCGATGTCTCAGAACACGGCCATACTTATAATATATAATCTTTTTTGGCATATTGTCAATACCTTTTGTGCAAGACTGACCCTTTTAGTGGCCGACCTCGGGCAAAACTTCGCCATGTTGCTACGCAAGTTTCGGCCCGACACCTTATCGCACTGGCCCGATACTTTACCGTACCTTTTTCCAAAAGTATCTTATGTATAAAAGCTCACGCATTTTGCTGTACAAATCAGTTGTTGATTGCGCTCTAATAAAGCAACATCTCCTAACTCAACCTACAGAGTCTTACTCTTGCAGGCAGGCAGCTCCACCCCTGGTCTCTTCTTAGAGACCTCAGCGGCCGAGCTCGTCCTCATACTCGTTTAAGTACTCTTTCTACACTTCTTGCGCAAGTTCTACATCATCGGACTTTAGCCGATCCCGGATTCTTTATGAATCTAGCGTCAGGTCTATGCCCTTAGATCAGCATTGCTTCTTTCTACCAGACCTACGTCGACCCTGGGCTCTTCAATGAGTCTCAGCCTCGGCCTACGTCTTCAGCAATAATCACAAGAGCTTAACCCAACTGTTCACTCTTTATGCAATGTGTGGAAGTTACCTTGGCAGCCCACAACCAACCACCAAGCGCTTCCTGTACCCGTGCCTACATCGGCACTCGTACGATATCCATACACTAAAACCATTACAATATCAAGTACTTGTTGATATTACCACTTTATCCCTAGTGTGTTGTAGCAATTCTGTACCTCTTCTCCTCAGATAACAGAATAATCTTTATTACCCACACTGATATTATTTGATTCAAATTGAAAGTGTTGTCTTCTCCAATTATTTCTGAATAAGCCCTTTATTACACTGTTCTATTTGTTACATTCCATTGGTGGTCTCTGATGTACACAACATGTAGAATTTTCTTCATTATTAATTCATACATTTTCATATCTCCCCAATCGCAACAGCATGATATGAGGCGGTAATATTTTGACCGATATCTTTGAACTTTTGTACTTTTGACTCTACTCTGACTTGAGCACTCTGGCTTGACTCCTACTTTGCTGCTTAACTATGGTTTTTGACTCTTACTCTACTTTTGACTTCCTTCATCTGATGACTTGACTTTGCATGATGGAATATTTCGCTCTTACTTGACTCTTGACTATAAGATTTGTTTGTTTAGCACAATATGTCTGCTATATAGATGGGTGTAGAAGAACTAACACCTTCTTAAAATCTCCAAGCTAAATTATAGTGTTGGGATATGTAGTGTGCTAATATTGCAAATAGCAATAAACTAAAACTAAGAAAAATGAAGCTACAGCTTATCTATACTGAACATGCAAATAACTAAAATTCAGAATTTGTCCCCTTGAGATACCAGTTGTATTCATGACTCGGATGAGCTTGTCAGCACACGTACTACTGTACATGACACTTCCCTTAAACATAAGTATATAAACATTCACTACAATGTCATATTGTATATCCTTGCATCAACTGTTCATCTGTTACTTTTTATTTTGCAGTCTGTCTCTACTGAATCATCTTGAACACCTCTACCTATCAGGTAACTACTTTAGTGAAGGTCTACCTAATGATGTGTTTACTGGTCTGACATCACTGAAGGTGTTGGATCTTAGTAAATGTGAGCTGAAGCAGTTACCAGAAAGGTAAGTTTACTCTCTAAAATTTTTATTTAGATAAAAACTGAAAATTTCTAATAAGGTGGATATGTTTTGTCATCTAAATGACTGTATAACAGATGATAATATAATACTATTTCAGCATATCAGGTTTCCATTCATTTTAATAGTACAGTGAAAATCTGAGACTGTTTTGTAGTGCAACCACAGTTTGATCAACTTTACAACGTTTTACACTGCACTACTAACAGTGAGCCCTGCCTTAGGAAAAAGGTTATGCAAGCATGAATTACCTGTTGTACAGGTATGACCTGGTACCAAGAGACAAACTGTCTACTTTTTATCTTGCAGTCTGTCTCTACTGAAGCATCTTGAACACTTGTACCTATTTTAGATTTTTTGGCTGGTTAAAAATAGATGGAGACGTATTACTAATTCAAACTTATATTTGTCTGTCAGTATTAATAATGATTTGTTGCTATAAGGGTGGATAACAACTGAATTGTCCAATCAATAGCTGGAAACAATCAGATTAAAACAACGTGTAAACAGTTTAAACTTATTAGTCTTGCTGTTAAATTCAAATTATCATGTGCTGGTTGACCTCTACCTTTAGTAGTTTGTATTTTGAATGAAGATATTGCCACCGAGATTCTAACTCATACTAATTATAGCAACAGTGAATTGGCTACTAATACTATATATGTAATTTTTTTAAGCGGCATATCCATTAGCTCTTTTTCTGGTGCTGCCCGTTTAGGCAAACACAGCGTTATGAATGAGCAGTCAAGATTCTTAACGCTTTTAATTCTCTTTGTATAAATGGCATCTCGTACCGTTTGAGAACAGTTTTCCCAAGAGTACGAGCCACCACCACATTGACTAAAGTGAATAAATAAATAGTAAGTGCTATTTGGTTTAAGTCTAGTAGCACTGATGAACTGATAAAAAATCCACATGTTGTGGATAGATGATGATGATTTTCATGCAAACTGTTGGGATCAATAATATGAACTTGTTCTTGTTGAGCTCCTATAGCAATGCCCCTGGCCATGGTTTACTACATGTACAATACATACCATTACTACTCCTAAAAGCAGATACAGTTCGTGAGTTGCAACTTTTGCAAATTTCTCGTGTAGCAAACTGGCGAAAAATATCGCTCACAAATAAAATCTTCCTAACTAAAGGATTAAGAAAAAAGTTTTAAAACAAAAACATGTTTAAGATTTTGGTTTGCATAGTCAATAAAGATTTTCATATAAAACTGAAGACTTTGTATAGCTAAGTTAAAACCAAATGAAGGTTTTAATATTGTATTATTTTAACTCAGAACTACCACATTATCACAACAAGGATTGCAGAAAAAAGATTTGCTCAAATTTTGAGGGGAGAAAACTTCATATATGTTAACAATCACACTTTGATTCACTTTCCAAATTACTTAGTATTTAGTATTAATAATACTAAATACTAAGTAATTTGGAAAGTGAATCAAAGTGTGATTGTTAACATATATGAAGTTTTCTCCCCTCAAAATTTGAGCAAATTTTAGTATTTTATTTTTATCTATACTCAAAAGTACCGCAATCAGCCAGAAATTAAATGTTTACAATGAAAATTAAAAAGGATCAACTTTTGTACATAAAATTGTTATTATAAACTGTAGTAAAATAATTAAAAAAACTGTTTGGTCTTTTCTTGGTTCGACATTTTTTTGGATAAAAAGAAATATTTGTCCTGGTAGATGTTCTGATGGAGCTATTTTTGAAGGTTCGAGGTAGTCTTTTATGAAACGGGTGTGTTGTTTCTTCCCAGATGAACTTAAAATGGTTGGCACATAGTTTAAATAAAAAATCAGTTAGTGAAGGCATATCTAAAGTTTTTAATCTGTCGGCGTATTCCTTATCTGGTAGTATCACTTTGGTAGCCGTTCTTTGGATCGATTCCAGCTTCATTTTGTCATGATTCAAGAGGAGGCTAAACCATGCTGGTGCAGTGTAGCAGATAACCGATCAGATGTTAGTGATATAAAAGGTAGTTAGTCCACTGTTACCTAGACCTAGAATCTTGAGTTTCCTCATCAGGAAGATTCTGCTGTTGCATTTGTTCTTTATTTGTGATATATGCTCTGAAAAAGACAGTTTGTGATCTATGACTATGCCTAAGAATTTGGTGCAGGGGCTCGGCAGTAGCTTAACTTCACCCGTTTCTACTGGATTTCCATAGTTATGTTTGTACGATAGGCAGGTGTTCATAACAACAGTTTTGTCAGTGTTTAGCTGCATTTTGTTCTCCTCAGACCAAGTTTGTGTTGTTTCTATTGCATATGCTATTAGTGCTGTGATTAGCCGTGTTCTTTACAACAGCAAAGAATGTTGTATCATCTGCATACTTCATGTGATCGAATCCTTCTGCCTTAAGATCATTTGAGTAGATTAACCACAGCACAGGTCCCAGCTTAGTGCCCTGAGGAGATCCTACATGAAGATTTATGTAGTTGGATTTATCTTCACCATATTTAACACATTGAGTTCTTCTATCCAGGAAGTCTTTTATCAAAAGCACAATGTTTGAGTTGAAACCATACTCCACCATTTTACGTATGAGTGTTGCAGGCTGGAGCTTGTCCAAAGCTTTTGAAAAATCTAGTGATGCACTTTGTATGTACTTGGTACTGGACTGGTCTAATTGATAGGTGCAGTCACCCAACAACTGAATCAAGGCATCAACAGTACCTAGTCTGCGCTGGTAAGCATATTGTGATGGTTCAATGAGTAGTTGTAACTTGTGTCTCATTTTCTCTATTATGATGTCTTCAGCTAGCTTACCTAGATGAAATAGCAGTGATATTGGTCGATAGTCTTTAAGTTTACATGGAAGAGATGTCTTAGGAACCAGGCTAATCTGGGCACGTTTCCACTTGTGAGAGAATTCTAAGGATGATAGCATGGTGCACAGGATATTGTGAAGTGGAATACATTATATCTTCTTTACCTTCCTTGGACACCCATGTAGGGAAGTCTTCTGCAGATGTAGCTTTTGATACATTTAGTCGGTTTAACCTTAGCTTTATTTCTCCTAGACTGATTGGTTGTAATGGACATGTATCTGCTCTTGATGGAATAGAGTAGGCATTATCATAATATAGAATTGGTTCTCCTCCAACACTAGCATAATGCTGGTTGATCTTTTCACAAAAAGGTTTGGAGGGTAACTTTATTTCCTCAATAATTGGTTCAGGTGAGGAGTTCTTTTTGCTATTTGGATGGGTTAGTCTTCAGTGTGTTCCACCATTCTTTAGTATTTTGTTCTTTATTCATTTTGTTACTGACATATTCATGTGTGCTCATTCTGGTCCTTCTTTTTACATTTGCTTGTAAAACTTTCCATCCCTGGCATTTCTTTCTGAAAGCCTTGTCTCTTGCTCGAATGAGTTTTGTTATAATTGGTGTCATCCAGGCTGGTCGATCTTTTCTGGTCTTGTATGTATGGTATGGACAGTGTACATCTAGCAATTCAGTGACTTTATTGTAGAGGGCTTGGACCTTATCATGCACTGTGATTGAGTCAAATACTTCAGTCCAGTTCTGTTTTGCTAGATTGTTGAGAAAACGCTGCTTTCTCTCAGGAGTGATTAATCTTCTTGTAATTTTTTGGTATTTAATCTCTATTTGAGCTTTATTTTCCTTGAGGAGAATCCAACAGCGATCACTGTTGGATATTGGGGTAAGTTGCATAGCAGGTTTGTACTCTATAATGTTGGTTAGGATAAGATCGAGCATGGCTTCCTGTCTGTTAACTAAATTTTTCAGCTTCAGTTGTGATAGGTAGTTTCTATTGGCAAGTGGTTGAAATCACCTGTATAGAAGGAAAGACAACTCTGACTCTACATATTGGACTTTCTTATTGTTGCATTAGAAATTAGTAGAATAGGAGTTATCTCCCTCGACTCTTTAAAAAGTAACAATTTGCTGTGTTAATAAAATATATTATCTAAACGTAATAAATTTGTTTTTTGGTAGTTAAAATTCAAAAGCAATGTTAAAAATATGTAGCAAATATTTTATTAGGTACATTTTTTTGTAAAATGCTACTAGCATTTAATAAATTTTGTCGTTACACACTAGCTCTGAACAAAATGTTTTTATACATAAGTTAGCAGAGAAACCCGAAATTTTGCGAACGGCAAAACATGCAAATAATTTCCTTCACAAAATGCTTCAATACTAGCTAGCTAGTAGAAAGGAATTTAAATTCATAAGAAATCTGTAAAATACAGAGCTTTTCACAATTCAAGAGGTAAAACAAGAAGAGTGGGCATATTATTGTCAATGGACAGCAATTGATAGGTCAAACACATGATTAAGTGTAGTTCATATGAAGTGCTATATGTGCATGTAGATGCATATGCATTAATTTATATTCTCACAAAGTAACAGAATATTATGCCCCAAAAACCAATGGTACTGACCATAGAGGTAGGATAGAGCCAGTACTCGACCGCTATTACTATTACGGTCGTGAAGCTGGTCTGGACCCACTTCTTTGCTTTAGACGCAGTTCCGGTTTGCTATTAAATCCATTGTAGCAATACGAATTCGATAACGTTTGCTTAACAAAATTACATATTTTGTGGCTATCAGTACTCTGGAAGTTAAGAACTACATGTATCTATGATGCGTTAAAAATACAACTTCTGATATAATTGAAATTAATGAGAAGTCAACTACATAATTATGTATTATATCTATTATTGCACTGTATTGTATATTTGTTTTATCATCTGCAGTGCAGAATTGTGGATGGTAAATCATATGACTATCATAACCAGACAAATATATATATATATGCAAACAAGATTGAAAGCTAGCAAAACATGTTATAGACATAGCAATAAAAGAATTTAATAACAGAAAAAAATGAAAAATTTATGATACACTTATTGTAAAATTATGTTACAGGTATTGAAATGAAGCAAAAGTTCAATGTTTCAAATGTCTATTCATCAGTCGAGAATCGAAATACACTGTGTAAACACCTGCTCACATCAAACCACAATCTGCTTTACTAAATCAGTAGCATAAGTGAGGCCACCTCTGTTTTTGGCCTTCATCATCCTACGACATACAAAAGATCGCCAAAGCCACCTGCACACTTCCCCAGAAACTGCCGTGTAGAGTTCTTGCAATATTTCCTGAAATATCCAAGAATATTCAGTGGGTGAGTGTTACAAGTTTGTAGTGATGTTAAACAGAAGGTATTTGAGCTTTTCACTTGCACCACCGTAAAGAAAATAAACCAGAGCTGGGGTCACTGTCAGCTGAATTGGCTACATTTAAAGATGGACACTGACCACTTCATCAACAGCTTTATTGGATCTGCCCTTAGAGCCTGTAGCAGTTGGGTTGTTGTTATGCTCTCCCATTCTATGAATCCTGCTGAACAAAGTCTTGAGAAACTCTGAAAGTAGCAAAATAAGTAGCATCTGATCTGTAGCAATAAAATATCAAAAATTATTCAAAACTTAGGAAACTCCCACGCAACGCACCTTTACACTGAATGTTATATGCATATTATATTTATATATATTATGATTACATACATGTATACTATAGGTATGTTTATACATTGTACCTTTGTACATATATATTACATGGACACGTGCGTGTGGATGATATAGCCTATTCTATCAAATATTATGGTAACACTGAAATTATTATCTTCCAAGATAAAATGCTATAAGAAGAGACATCAATTCCAATACCAACCTAGATTACTACCATATGAATAATCTACATTCACGCTGACATCTGCTACTGAATCTTTAGAGTTAAGTGATAATACTATACTGGACATCTGCTGGACTGTCAGTTTAAGGAATGTGCAGCTATTTGAAAATGACAGTTCAAAACAGAACGTTTCGAAAGTGGACAGTTCAGCACTGGACAGTTCGAAATGCCTAACCCCAACCACCAGACTTTAACTAATTTTTAATATTTTTTTAATAATTTATTAAGTTAAAATGAACTTTCTGCAAGTTTTGTTCTTCTAAATGTAATCTACACAGTTTCAAACTGTCCTGTTTCTAACTGTCCAGCTGTGAAAAGTCCTGGTTCAAACTGCCTTTTTCGAAATGTCTCTTTACCCAGTTTGAGCACCCGTCTGCCTTTTTTTCTTGGACTAAAACTACAAAGGATCAAATATTTATAGCGTATTGATGTTTGTACAAAAATATTGGCGATTATAGCCACAAGCTACATAGCCTACTTTGTCAACAACCCTGTCAACATCATTGCACTTGAATATTGGGGTTCAAGCAGTCAATATTTGGTTCGGAAAGGGAAACAAACATACAATTAATTAGTGAAAAAACTAGAATCCCAAACAAAACTAGGATTACATCTACCACTACTACAAATACTATATAAAATAACAATAATAATAATAATGTGAACAACGCTATTGTCATTTCATTTTTCATTTTTTTATAAAATTGGTTAATAATAATTATTACAAATAATAGTTATTATAATATATAATATTATTATAATAATTATAATATTATAGTATATAATTATTATATATTATAATATTATAATTATAATAATTATTATATATTATAATATATTATATTATTGTTATAATTATTATTAATTTATAATTATAATAATAATAATTATTATTATTATATTATAATAATATAATAATAGTTATAATTATTATTATTTAATTATAAATTAATAACAGAAAACCTTTAGGGTCGGCCAGAATACTAAAAAAAGTTTTGAGTCTCCTAGGTTAGTTGTCCTATTCCGAGACCGAAAAAAGCTTAAACCAGCTTAACAACATGCTGTGCATACTACCAATAGTACCACAAATTAATTATTATAATTATTATTTATTAGTTGCAATAACAGGAGTGGTGGTAGTAGTTCGTCGTAATGTAATTATTATTATTTCAAAAAATATACGTTTGGGACGTCAGGAGATGGCAATCCATAGCATTAGGTAACAGATTTTAAACTGTGAAGTAATAGCTTACGTGTGAAATGACTTGTCACGAGTCCTGAATGAGTTATTACTGCACAAAACTTTGGCATAACTAATTACATTCACGTGCAAAAGTGCAAACCGGAACTGCGTCTAAAGCAAAAAAGTGGGTCCTTACGGCTTCACTGGCTTTCTATATAGTACTGGCTCTATCCTACCTCTATGGTACTGACAAACTTTAAATAAAGTTCTCTGTAGTATTGGCACTGTAAACTACAATAAAAGACAAATTTCTATATTGCTGACTTTAGTAAGGTTTTCCAAAAGTTGATGAGCAAGCAGCTTTGTAATTATTTTGAAGCAAATAAATTATTAGAAGGTAACCAAGATCAAGTGGTAGAAGTGATCATATGGCAGCTGCAGGCATACTAGCCTATTTCACTCTATTACAATCTCAGCATTTTATAAAGGAATCTTGGTTGAAGGAATCTACATGTACATGTACTTATGTTGAATTTAGTGAGGCACTTGATAATTTCAACCATTTATATTGGAATACTAATGCAGAAAGTATAGAAAATTAATTTGTTGAAATTACATTATCATGGATAACTGATTACCCATAGAGCTGTACGCAAATCACCAAAATTCCGTGACAATGAATAACAATCTGTAAATGTTGTTGTGGCGTATCAAAAGGCTCTGTTCTAGAAACAGCAGTATTTATGCTTAATGTAATATAATCTGCAAAACCTGTTTGTTGACTCAAAAGATTTAAATTAAATTAACATTCAAGTCTTTCTACAATTGGTGTATAACTAATACAAGGTTGGCTATAAATCTGTCAGAAACTACATGTAGATGCAATGTACATTATGTATTTGTTCTACAAAATTTGCAAAACAAACTGGATTTAATACCTAACACAGTTTTATATATACTATTACTTAACAACCTACCTATTGACAAAATATTTAAGCTAGAAAGGCCATTTTGATGATTTTTTACAACGAATAAAGCATTTACAAGGTCAATTATAACATTTGCCAGCACAGAAAGTTCTGATTGCGCTACGAAACGCTCTTATAAACTGGAAATTGAGCTGCTGTTAGGATGTGTGGGGTATTGCTCAAGAAACCTCCATCAATAAAATTCTATTGCTATGAGAGAGAGTTTTACGGAACATTTCCCAAAAGGAATCTCCAGATTGTACATCACCTTTGCAGGGGCGGATCTGGCACAGTTTGAAAGGTTCTGCCAACAGGGCGGGGGTCCAGGGCAGCGCCCGGCCACCGAAGCTATATGCTGAATTTTGCACTAAATGAAGCAAACTTATGCACACTTACACTTTGAATCAACATGTTCATGTTACATAAATATTTGCTGCCCTATGATGCAAATAAAATATTTCTATGTTAATGTATTATTATAAATTATATTATCATTTTATAATTACATTGCATTATAGTAGTCTATGACTATGAATATGTATGCCAAGCTTGTATGGAGTGCAGTGCAACTCACTCTCCTTCCTGTACTAAAGCATAATAAACATGAACATGGGTTACATGACTTTATATTTAGTGTTTGATGAACAAAAATCTTAAAATACTGCATGCTTGATTTATTTGCTTCTTAGCTGACAAGAGTTGTCTTTCCATCTTTAATGTACATAAGGCAGTTTCCTTCTTGGCTTCTTGCACGTGATTTGGTTTTCTAGCAACATTACATTGTCCTTGACATTTTCAATCTAGCCTAAATAACTTCCTGTAGGAAGCTTGTGTCTTATATTATCCATTACTAATCTACTAATGTGGCTAGTTTACTACTATAACTGTAGCGAATCAAGCTCACAGATTAGTAATAACTTTCCTGTGTTGGAAGATGAACTTGAGTAAGCCGTAAATACTTTATTTCATGATCAATTTGCAGCTAATTTTAGGATAAATAATCGATTTAATTTTTTTTTATTGGAAATGAAGGGTCCCCCCATGGCAGGGAGGGTGGGACCCCCAAATCCGCCCCTGCCTTTGTTTAAAAGGCCAACATGCTACAACTGCAAAATCTATAGAAGTTGCAAGACTCTTACAGGAGTACCACTTAGACAGCAGAAAAACTAGTCAATCGCATTTACATTGTGCAACACACTTTTCGAAAGGGAATATTCCTCTTCCATTTTACTCCACAAATACAGATCAATGAACTTTGCATTTTCGGAAGTCTGTGCTATGGAACAGCTTGGCCTGTGATCTCACGAGTCAGTTAGATTGGGTCGCATTCAGAATGAGTGTGAGGTGTTAACTCCTGACTGTGGAGAGGTGACTTGGGCAGATTGTTTTATGTCAACTGCTTTGGTCCTGCAGTTTTACTTGTACTGCTACACTGCAATTATCCTTTATTTCCCTTATTACATAATTGATTAAACAAACAAAAACATACAACAAAAACAGACATTTACATTTTTTATATCGTATAATGTCTGGAATCACTAATCATTTCCACACTACATTATTCTACTCCCTCAACCCTCAGCTGGAAGCCTGTCATTGCATGTCAGTCACCTCTCTAGCAAATTCCAGGCAGCACCTACATGAGCATGTATGTCCTAAAAATGTACATTACATTAAATATAGCAATGGTAATATGAACCTTGAGAATATAGGAAATATTGGCAAAGTAAAAATTTCTGTTGAGCATTTTGGTACATTTTGGACATTTTTGTGTCCCAGTTTGTCAGTTTGTTGATTTTTGAAGCCATAAAGTCATTTTAAAACTTAATTATTATGCATCACAATTCAAATCAAAAATTAGGGGAATAATGAATGGCGGTCTTGAACTTTTGGTAAGCACTGTACAATTTGTTATTACTGCTGCATGAGCATCAGCATGGTCTCACTCAGGCAGCCAGGGTAGTACTTATTCCTCCCTCCCTAGCGTTACACCGGGTATAGTGGCCAACTCCATAAAGTAAGCCTGAATGATGAGTTTACATGGTAACTATGCAATATTGTGATAATCTAGAGTGCAAGGCCGGATAAATATAAGTCCTATTTAGGTCAGCATCAGGTGTTTATATAATTGCATTGCAAAAAACTAATGAAACTGGAATTCATACCTAGCGAGCTCAACTTCAGCTAAATAGAAATCTGAAATTTTTGATATCCCAACAATTGACTAAAGACGCACAATATACTATGACTACGCTGTGGCTACATACATGTAGCATTGGAAAATATACATCAAGTAACTCTATTGATTGTGTATAAAGTGTCACATCAGGTCTTTTGACTTGAAAGCTAATTCTAGGGCTATGAGATTCCTGGCATGTGGTGGCTAAATCCACCTTAAAATTTCCAAATCGTGCTTTGAACCAGCTTTCAGTATAAAAAAACTTCATTGCAGCATCCAAAACCTCCAGGAACTAAAAGCTCTAGACATTGCAGACAACTTTCTCTCCAATATCCCATCATCTGTATGTAAACTTGGAGACTTGGAGACATTGAAAGCTAGATGCGAGAACCTGACTTCACTGAACACAGAGATCTTGAAACTCACCAAGCTGTCCAAATTAGATGACTTATCTGGTCTGTCAAAAATCATCTGTCCTCCTAAAGAAGTATGTAGACAAGGTATTTTTGCTATACGTCAATACTATACAGACTTGGAGGCTGGTGAAGGAAAAAACTTACCATCAGTCACAGTAGTAGTTATTGGTAGTTCAATGGCAGGAAAAACAAGCTTAATAAAGACATTACAGAGCAAGTTTCAGAAACGTGTCTTAACCAACAGAGAGGCAGATGCTGCTAACGATGAGACTACAAAGGTTTTTGAAATGGAGGAAGTGGAAGTTGAAAATTCAGTTTTGAGATTAATTGATATGGGAGGAAATGAGATTTATCATACTACATATCAGTTGACTTTGAACCAAAACTGCATACCTGTCATCGTTGTCAGTATAGAACAGTATGATGCCATTTCAAAGCAGACAACACAGAGGGAGGCTGTGAGAAGGTTGGCGTTTGATTACATGTCACATTTGTATCTTGCCCATCCATCTTTGGGGAAACCAAGACTGGTTTTTACTCACAAAGATAAGTTTTCGGTGAAAATTTCTTGAGTTGAGGGCCAGCTTCATTCAAGTCTCCAGAGACCTGTGTAGAGATATTCTCGAGGAAGAAAAGTCACTTGATGGCCAATTTAGTCGGATAGAATACTTTTTGAAATCGGCAGGGAATGTTTTCACAGAAGAGAACATTTATGATGTGAGTTCTGACAACAGCTACTCAGAGTTTGAAAGATTTAAAACTGATGTATTTCTGACATGTCAAAGCTTTGTGGTGCTCCTTCCAAAGATTTGGGAAGATGTTGAGATTGAAGTTCTGGCGCTAAACTCGGCCTACAATACAGTAGAGGAAATTTATAAAATTTTGCTTAGAAAGAAATTTGCCATTAAAAAGAAACAGTTTGAAGTTATCCTGCAATTCATGCAAGATCGTGGCAAGGTGTTGCGATATCCAACCATAGATGTGCTTGCCCCTTACATATTTCACAAGCTTTCAGAGATGACAAAGTTAATGTGCATTCTGTACCACCATGACAGAGGGATATGGGAAGAACGGCGAAGTGCTTTTACTCCTTATCAATGTGTTGACTTGACACGTGTGGAGGTAGAAGACTTTGATGAAAATGTCTCAAAACTTGTTGAAGCCGGGATTGTAGATGAGAGATTTCTCTTCTTTCTCATTCAAAGTGAAACGTCTTTCAAAGGTAAGGCAGATCATCACATTGCATTAGCTGTGTTGAAAGCATTTCGCCTGATTTTCGGGCCGCTAACTAACACCAAGAATCGTGTGCGCTACATTGTGCCCTATTTAGTTCCGGAGACTTTTGGTGAAGCTACCTGTTTTACAGGAGACATCACCTTGCAGGTGAACATAGCATTTAAAGGTTTATCGCTGCCGCAGTACGCGTACAATCAGATGACTGTTGGCTTGCTAGAACCTTATCCCGATGACATCACAGTGCGCGAGGTCAAAAGGAATGGTGGGCGTGTCTTTGATGATGGCTTTTCTATCCAGTTGGTACATGACTATAAAGCTGGAAAAGCTACCATATATGTATCTTCTGCTGTCAATAACATCCTTGGCATTTGGGAGAAACTTATTTTGCTTACCAACAACACTCTCAGACATGTTATGAAAGCCTGGCCTGCAAGTAGACCTGTGGTTGTTTCCCCGTGTTCTCATTGCCTGACGGTAAACGATCAGCACCCTGCAAAGATTACCAACCCTGGGTGGGCAATCAGATCTTTAGAATCTACAGCGCAAGGATCATCAGACTGGCACACAGAAGCAAAAACCGTTGAATGTAAAGGAGTCAGGATACCCAGTATCCTCAAGTATCCACGTACAAGTAAGTGCAATTACCGGTCAGTAGGGGATTTTCTCAAATTTTAGATCTACATGTAGTTTTCAGGCAAGCAAATGTCATCCAAAACTCTTAAATGTATTAATTATATCAACCCAAAAGTTTTCGCTAAATGAAATAAATGTACATATTTAGATGTCGGAAGTTTAGTATCATCTGTAATTGTTTGGAGATTGGCTAACCTGGAATTAAATTAGCACTGTATTATACTACATATAAATGCACCAGGATAATCTTGTTATTCATTTGTGGACTGATTCTATTTAGGTTGATGTTGTAGTTTTTTGCTTTCAGCCACTAAATACCGGAATTGGTTCATTTAGAGTATGTAGGTCAACATTCAGTCATACTATTTGCATCTGACTTTGCAGAAAAAGTGAAAACTAGTGATTATCGTACCAATATCATAAGATAGAGATAGTTGTAGACAGCATACTGATAGCACAGTGTTCTACCTGCTTGCTGCCTCATTTTCTTACCAATTGGACATCTATCAATTAACTATTTTGAAGTTAGACTTTGAACATTACAATGAATTTCTGCGCCAATCTCTAGAATGAGCTCATGTTTTGGTCTAGGCATGGTGCAGCATCTAATACTAGAGCAATCAGGAAGTCCACTAACAACGTTTGCCAGAAGACTATTTAAACCAGGCCGTAGCTTTACAGGTGAGTCAGCTTTTAAAGTTTATGTAGTTTTTTTCTTTAAACTGTGGTTAATGAGATGTATGTGACTGCTCACTATTCCTCTTTGGGTAGCTAGCATGCCAACATCTTAGTCAACTCAGCTCAAATAAGCAACAGCTCTCCCACCGAGATTCCTTATTAGCCATGCATAGCCAGACTGAATTACCTATAAACTCCCTATACTCGTTATTACATTTAAGGTTTTTTTCCTGCTAGGTAAAGCCATGAAAGAAGAGAAAGTAAAAGCTCTGGAGCTGTTTGTAGATCAATTGAAAGTACAAGGGAAGGAAGCTATTACTGCTGGTAATTACAGCTAGTTGACAACAACCTGTGTCCCCAAGTTTACCTTGAAAATATTTCTATGTATTTTAAGTCCAGTAATCACTTTAATAATTAATGATTTGGTGATAGGGCTGTGTAATAGTTTTAACATTATTGTGTTTCTATGCTGCAGAATGCATATTCATCGCTTTCAACTTTATTAAAAGACTGCTTGCTGTACATTCAATCATTATCAGAGGGAGGAAGCGGCCAATGAGGTATTGACAGCACACAGAATACTGTATCAACTGATGTTTGTTTTCTGCCAGGTAAAACCATTGGAGAAGAGCAAGTAAGAAATCTGGAGCTCTTTGTAGATGAAGTGAAAGTTCAAGGGAAGGAGGCTATTACTGCTGGTAATTACACCTAGTTGACAACAACCTTTGTCCGCAAGTTTACCTACGTGTATTTAAAGACTAGTAACCACTTCAATGCATTATCTGGTGATGATGGTCTGTGTAATAGTGTTTTATTAATTGAAGGTCAAATTAATGTATAATGTCTGCTGTATGCTGCCGAATTCATAAATTATTCATTGCTCTGAATATTCTATTCCAAGACTCTGTATGCTCTAAATTAAATCATTCTCAGAGAGGGGAAGTAGCCAATCAGATGGTGGCACCAAACAGAATACTCTATCAACTGATGACCTGGATGACATGTCTGACAATGATGACTACATTGTTCCAAAGGAAGATGAAGTTAATCAGAAGAAAGAAATCAGACTCCCTGCTGTAATAACTACCAACCCAAGGATCAAGGAACTCTTCAATTCTGAAAATGTGGGTAGACTGTAATGGTTTATGTCGAAACATGTGTATTAGTTGCAACAAGTAGCTCAGAATTACTCTTCGTTGTAAAATACTAAACAATTGTAGTCTTATAATATTATATTGGTGATAAAATAAATAAAAAAGTGCAATATAATTGGGAATAATACACACGTATATGTAGTTGCATTGCATTGTGAGACACAAACCCTATGTATGACACTCTAATCACCCTAGATGTTTATATTATTTAAACTCAGAATGGAATTAGAATAAAAAGTATTTAAGCAGTATATAAATTTATTACCCTATTTATCCATTTAGGTGTTTGAAATGACACGTAAAAGAGGAAGAGCTATGATAATAAATAACAAGAAGTTTGATGGAGGACCAGCCTGGAATAGAAATAGTTCAGATGTTGACGTTGATAACTTGAAAGACATGCTGAAAGCTTTCAAGTTTGAAGTAGTTGTACATAGAAATCTCAAGGCAGAGGTATTTCCTGATCTCAATAGAATAGGATTGTTACCACATATTCTATGGCTGATGAACACATTCATGAAGCTGGTAAAACTAGTGCCTTTCTATTACATATATGTAGTTTAATGCTTCTCGCTGTAGGACATACTGAAGGCTGTCCAAGCAGAGGTAGAACTGAAAGACCATGAAGATTATGGGTGTCACTTCCTGGTAATCATGTCACATGGTGTGGAAGGCAATCTTGTATTTGGCACAGATATGAAGCTGGTCAAACTCACAGATGTCTTTGATCTACTCACACCAATAAACTTTCCTGGAATGCGTGGTAAACCTAAAGTAATCATAGTGGAGGCTTGCAGTGGAGGTATTTACTAATAATAATATTAAACTCCCCCCCCCCCCCCCAATTACAGGTTCAGCGTGCCTGAATAACCATCTATTACTGATATTATTTTCTGTATCACTCTATGTTAGCTATAGATGTGTTCGATGTTTTGTGAAAAAATGCTCAATTGTGGTTGAAACATGATTATCTGATGTAAAGCCAACACTATCAGCTAACAGTCAGCTTCTATTCTGGTCTCAGCGAGGTGAGCTTGATGACAACTGAACTTAATATTAGACATTAACATACAATAATGGCGACCACAAACATCGTTTGCTGTCATTAGGCATATTCGGATATTGCACCGTGCAAGCTTATAAATAGCAATCAGTGGCAATAACAATATATTTTATTCAATAATATAGCTACATGTATAACTCAAGGCAAGGCGCGCCTGGCAACAATAATATAAAGTATATTCAAATAGCGAAAGGATTCCCCTTCAGAGCAAGCACTAGTCACGCCTGAACGCTCAAGATGTATTCGGATAGTTAGACCAGTGCTATATAAACCAGCACAGTTTCCAAATACGCCTATTGTTTAAACCACTACTGTCTCACCATTCAATATTTTCAAATAATCTTGTTCATCATTTTTCATTAAGATTGATGTGTTGTTTGTGTTTGGTAACCTAGCTGCTGCCAAGAAACTGCTCTTTTAATATTGGCTAATTTCACCTTCAATCAGCCTATGTTGGAAATTTTGGAAGCACTCAAGCAGTCAATATAAAGCAGTGCTACAGAGATAGCCATAGGACTTGCAATGCATTGCATTGTTTTTTGTGGGCATGACTCTAACTTACTTATTCATCACTGTTCGCAAGAGTTATTTATAGAATGACAGTTAGTGTTGGCTCAATAAGATTACTGGGCTATTTGATGTTAGTAGCTTACCTATGTACATAAGTTACAAGTATAGACTTAGGACAGGCATAGCTATAGGAACTTAACAGGTCTCAATGCTGAATGGAGGTCATAATAGCCAATATTCAAATGAGTTTATCTTGGCTGCCACTAGGTTTACAGAGACAAACAGCACATCAATCTTGATGAAATAAGATGACCAGTATTCTTTGCAAATATTGAATGGTGAGACAGTAGTGGTTTAAGTGATTACTTAATCTCCATTTCCATGTATCTACATGTATATTCAATGTACATCTGTAATTCATATCAGTATTCTCAATGATTCTTCTCTTGTTATAGAGAACATGCCTTCTAATAAAGAGACTAGTGCTGAGTGCCAACAATGATATCTGTTACACAATATACACTTGAGCAATGCATTTTTTGTGGCACTGAGGTGTAATATGCTATAGAAATTATTGCTGAGACTGAACATTGCTAAAATGATATGTATTCAAAAATCTTTAAGAAGACAAATGAATAACATGCAACCCACTCTCACACATTCTGCTGATCTTACAGATAGAATTGATGTGGGTGAACAAGGCATACATCTAGAGAATCCCCCACAAAGTGGTAGTGAGAAGGTGAAGTATGAGACAGTGTCACCTCTACCCTCGCAGATTGGTAAAGGACAGGAAACTGAGTCCTTGACACATCTGAACTATGATGATCTACTAGTACTCAAGTCCAGTGTGGAGTGTGAGTTATTTACTAAAAAAATTCACTGAAGCCAAGTTTTTGTCTGTCGTAGATCCCTGGCCTATTCAGCTGTCCAATCATGCTAGCTTTAAACCAGAATAATAAAACAGTTCAAATTTTTCAAGTGCCTAAAGTATATTATGTTACACTGATCAGTAGCTGTATACAATATGAAATTTAACTTTACTTTGTTAAAGTATAATTGTGTTGGTGGATTTGCAGTTTTGTATCCTTCCAGCCAGTAGCAGTCAATAATACAGAACTGTATGTTGCTAAATCATTTATTTTACTCCTCTTATACTCCAGCATTCGTTTCTGTGAGTCACGGTGTTTGTGGGTCTCTGATGATAAGAGGTCTGGTATCTACCATGTACAAGCATGCCTGTCACAGAGATCTGTTTGAGATATTCAAGCATGTAAGTGTATTTTAGCATAAATGCAATACTACTTAGAATGTGATATTCCGACAATTGCAACATTATTCCTATTTGTATAGTTTGTGTTTATTAATCTATTTTTTGGAAAAACCTCTCTTATGTGATTCACAATCTTACTCAGGTACAGCATATAGTGAGGAAGGTATCCATAGCAAGACAATCCTGGCAAGGAGGACAGTTGGCTGTAGTCTGGGATACCCTGACCTATAAGAGAAAGCTCTACCTCTTCCCTGGATTCAATGGAACATGAGAAGACAACCCCTAACTTAGTTACTTGCTTCGCTGAATCAGTTATTTCATAGAGCTACTTTATATTACTCTCATCAAAGGAAAGCAGATAGAAAACACTAAAGTAGGACAATACTGTAGAGTATTGTATCAGATTTGGATAAATGCAGGACAACTTCTTAATCATATTCATTTACTATTATAGCAGAGATCATGGGTGTGGGAACTGACAATCTAGCTTATAGCTACATTTCTACTTCATATACAATATTAGTGAGTTGTAATCTTGGAGTAATGTGATTCTATAGTATGGAGATTATTTTTATCTTATTCCGTGAGTCTATGTGTATCTGTGGGTTACATTTATACAAATATTACAGTGTCCTCTTACCACACACTGTGCTCATTGCTTGACTTCTATACTTCTATGCTACTGTTGACTTAAGATTATACACATGTAGAACATCATACAGGTGGTAGTAGCACTACTACAATACTTATTACACGGATTCCACCAGTACCGTACTATGTACAGTTTAGTATACGTCTACATGTATGATGTATTAACTTTGAAATATACAGTAATGGTTGACAGTCATTATCACAAACTGCTGATAATGTTGTTCTATATGATTTGTTTGTGATCATTATATCATGTATTATGTATTATTAATCTACATGTATATCTACACCAGTTAATACTGTACTCTATATCTTATAGTTGTTTAATTTTGGTAAGAAACTCTATTCAGTCCTGATTTTGGTGTGGGTTACTAAATATTATATAATATTATGTTGTACTTTATCATGTTTTCAACTTTTATAATTGCTTGTATTAGCCAATATTGCAGTGTGACTATCTAATCTATAATCTATAATCAACATTATCACTTAACAATAAATTCGCTTATTATAATTTTAGCTAAAGTTATACAATGTAATGTAAGCATTGTATTGGGAGCTAAGGCTAAGGGGATAGGTAAGATTATAAGGATAGCTTGGAGATAGCTGAGAGATAGCTGGAGACTTAAAGATGACTGTACTGAAAATTTCAGAATGTTTGTCACCAAATTAACTATGTTAGTATTACTTGATGCCTATACAAACATATCTAAACTGTTTTAGTAGTAGCTAATAAATGCTAAACTGCAAAAAAGTAACCCCAAAATTTCTAAAATAACCATAGTGATGTCAGCATCAAGAGTTATCTCCACCTAGTTTTATGTCAATTCTCAAAACTTCTTCTTTGATTATCTCAACTCTGACACACTATATAGAAGCAATATTGCGTTCTCACAACTGTTTTATAAGAAATACAGTGTTCCTTCAATAGAACAGATGCTAGCAATTATTAGTACTACGTTCTACATGTTCAACACACCAGTCTAATAAGTAGGCATGTTATCCATGAGATAAACAAGTAGCCTATTGACCAATCAAATTGCAAACTCAAAAGTCATTTGATAATTTTTTGCAACAAATTGTACTTTTTATTGTCTAGGAATATTAACTAGCATTTATTCTACATACCCATTTTTTCGTTTTGTGATATGCCTAGTGCAACAAGGATAAAATCTCAATTAAAATTTTCTGTTTATAATAACACAATGCTTGGTCTGGCATTCACTCCCTGCAATGATGTATTTCACTAGTTTTAGCAGAGCTGGGTACCATGATGACATCATAGAGCCCAGCTGGTATTGTGCTAACTGGTTCAGCTGCTACTAGGCTTTCTAATGGTGCATTCAGTTTATAACCTCAAAATTTCAGTACAGTCCATCTTTAAGAAGGGGACACTTTATGGTTGAGAGTGAATGAGAGAGGTAGAGGAGACAGACTAACAGTACAGAGGAAGGATATATTAAACTTGTGAGTACAGACATTACATGGTGTCAGAAGTGGGATCATTGGATAATACACAGGTTACAGTAGAACACAGAAAGGTGGGGTAAGTTATAGATCTGCACCTAGACAAGTCATAGGCCTGATAGGAAATTTTTCCAGTGTTTAATTCAAATTAAAGTAAAGGGTTAAGTTCAGGTAATATAAACATGGCTACAAGAAGAGATAAACATAGTGCAAGGGATGGGTTATCAGTAGAGGATTGGCAGAAGTTTATCAAACGTTTTGAGATACAAATGGCATTTCATGACTTCAAGACAACTGGGGCAGCAGATGAACCAGCCAAGGTAGCTATAATAGAACACAAGAAGGGCTGTATGCTACTAGATAGATTAGGGGAACAGGGGTTTGAGATATACAATGAATGGAATATAGCGGTTAATGAAGTAAGGTACACAGACATCAAAGAACGATTTGATGAACACTTTAAGGGGAAGGGGCATGCGGTTAGGAACATGGACAGCTTTTTCACCTGTAGGCAGAGGGGGGATGAGGATTTCACAGGGTACATCGCTAGGCTTAATACGATAGCTAAAGGGTGCGAGTTAGGGGCACTAGAAAATAAATTAATTCTGCATAGGGCTTTAGCGGGGACCACAAACGACGCAGTTAGGGTACAAGTGTTAAATGAAATGGCCAAAGGGGATGGGGGAATAGACTATGGGGCAATGATAAAGCTAGGAAAGGACATTGAAACAGCCATGAAGAATGCGGATTACATGAGGAATCCGGGTACAAGTCAAAGTGATCCAGAGGAGGAGTGGGTAGGCATTCATAGGGAGGGACAAGGGCTTAGGCGCAGAGAGGACGAGAGACACCAAGCAGGCTCTCCACCTAGACCACAAAGACAACCCTTTAGGAGGGTTAGCCCAAAAAGGAGTCCGGACATGACATGCTACAATTGTGGGAAGCTAGGGCACTTCACTAGGGAATGTAGAAAAAAGGGAACGATGCCTGTTTCAAATGGGGGGGGGGGGGTAGAGGACATTACGCTAGAGAATGCAGGGAATCTCAGAGAACTAAGCAGGGGCAAGATAAAACAAAATATATGGGGTCTCCAGGAAGGGAGTTAAGATGCTACAAGTGCGAGGGCAAAGGGCACATGTCACGGGAGTCCTTCAAAAATCCCTAGGGCTAGGGAAGTAAGGGAAGAGGACAGTGATTCAGACTCGGTATGACTATTCGTGGGAAAATGTGGGACTGATATTAAGGACGATGATGAATTCGAACATGATTTACAGGTAAATGGAAAAATAATAAGGTTTTTGGATGACACAGGTGCTGACATATCTGTACTAACAGTAGGGTCAGCGAAAAGTTTAGGGTTGAGGCTAGAGAATTCAAAGAAGAAGGTGAGGGGAGCAGGAAATAATAGGTTGAAGGTGGTGGGAGAGGTAGAAGTAGAATTGAGAAATGGGGGTAGGGCAGTTAAAACAAAGGTTTACGTTATCGAAGGGGCTACTAGGAACCTAGTCGGTAGGAAGGAAATTAGGAAGTTGAATTTGCTAGCAGAAGTGAATAGGATCACACTGAGGGATGTCGAAAAAGGATTCCCATCACTTTTTAAGGGCTTGGGTAAGATGCCAGTAAAATATAAAATTGATTTGAAAGAAGGGGCAAGACCATTTCGTTTGGATGTCCCACGCAAGGTGGCGGCAGGACTAGAGGAACAGGTTAAGGCAGAACTACAGAGAATGGTAAAGGAGGGAGTTATTACTCAAGTAGACAGGCCAACAGAATGGTGTGCAGGGTTAGTTTGCGCTCCAAAGAAAAATGGGAAGGTTAGGTTGTGTGTGGACCTGTCACAGCTAAATAAACATGTGAGAAGAGAAGTGTTCCCATTGCCCAACACAGATGTGACATTAGCAAAGGGTTTTTAGTAAAATGGATGCCAATTCAGGGTTCTGGCAAACTGAGTTAGATGGGAGATCGAGGGAACTAACAACATTCATAACACCCTTTGGGAGATATTACTTTAATAGGCTGCCATTTGGGATATCGTCGGCACCAGAGTTTTACCAGCGACAGGTATTGAGGGTATTGGAGGGGTTGCAAGGTGTGATATGTCAGATGGATGACATTTTGGTTCATGGTAAGGATGCTAGGGAACACGATGAAAGGCTTAGGGCAGTACTGAGTAGGCTAAGAGAGGCGGGAATAACACTTAATAAGGAAAAATGTGAGTTTGGGGTGGAGAAAGTGAAATTTCTGGGACACATAATAGATGGGATGGGAATACATGCAGACCCAGAAAAAGTAGAGGCAATACACCGGCTACCACAGCCGAAAAATGTCAAAGAGGTGAAAAGCTTTCTGGGGATGGTAGGGTACTTGGGGAGATTCAGTGATAGGCTGTCAGAATTATCAAAACCACTGAGGGAGTTGTTGAAAAAGAGAAATAGCTTTGTGTGGGGAGAGGCACAACAGAAAGCTTTCCAGGGAATTAAGGAGCATGTGGCAGAGGCCCCAGTATTAGCAAAATTTGACCTAAACAAAAAGACAAAAGTAACAGCTGACGCCAGCTCATTTGGGTTAGGGGGAGCATTACTGCAGTGGGAAGATGGTTCATGGAAGCCAATAGCATACGCATCAAGGGCGATGTCTGAGACGGAGGGTAGATATGCTCAGATAGAGAAAGAGGCTTTAGCATTGGTGTGGGCTTGTGAAAAGTTTGAATATTACCTGGTGGGTAGGGAATTTCTACTTGAAACAGATCATAGGTCATTGGTAGAATTACTTGGGGAAGCTGATCTGGCGCAGCTGCCATTGCGGGTTCAACGGTTCAAACTAAGGATGATGAGGTTCCAATATAGGGTGATACACACACCGGGTAGTGAAATGTACATAGCCGACTGCTTATCTAGAAAACCGGTAGGGGGGTTTTCTGAACGGGACAGAAAACTAGAACTCCGAACCACGGCTCACATTAGGTATTTAGTGGAGGGTACTGCTTTACTAGGTAAGGAACTAGAGGACTTGAGGGTTGAAACACAAAGGGACCAAACATTACAAGAGGTAATGGAGTACATGGGAGAGGGGTGGCCTAAGAGTCACAGTATGAGGGGGGAAGTAAAACAGTTTTTCTTGGTTCGTGAAGCCCTATCACAGTACAATGGGTTATTATTAAAAGGTGATCAGATAGTCATTCCCAGGGGAGAGAGGAGTAAAACCTTAGATAAGATACATGAGGGTCACCAAGGGGAGGAAAAGTGCAAGAGGAGGGCCTCAGAGTCAGTGTGGTGGCCAGGGATAATACCAGAGATAAGGGAGAAAGTGAAAAAATGTGAAATATGTGCAAAGAATAGGAAGTTGGTTAACCAACCGCTAAGGGTATCAGGATTACCAGGGGGACCATGGGAGGAATTGGGAGCAGACCTGTTTCAGTTTGAAGGGGTAAACTTTATAGTGGTAGTCGATTATTATTCCAGATGGATTGAGGTAATGGGAATAGGGGGGCAAACTGCGGGAGAGGTAATTGAAAAGTTAAAGATAATGTTTGCTAGGTTTGGGCATCCAATACGGCTAAGGACAGACAATGGCCCCTGTTTTAGCTCTAGGGAGTTTAGGGGTTATACAGAGCAAGTGGGAATTGCGCATGAAACCAGTAGTCCGCTATATCCACAGAGCAATGGGGCAGCGGAAAAGGCGGTGCAAACTGTTAAGGGGCTGTGGAGGAAAAACCAGGACAGGGTAGGAGCATTGGCTGTGTATAGGGACACACCGTTGGAGTCGGGTTATAGTCCAGCCCAATTGCTGTTTGGAAGGTCGATAAGGGTGGGTCTGTCAAGGATAGCCCAGAGGGAAGTCGACCATGAGAAGTTTAGAGCTAAAGATAAGGGACTGAAACTGAGGATGGAGGCAAATTATAATGATAGGAGGAGGGTAAGACACTTGGGTGATTTGGCAGTAGGTGATAAAGTCTGGGTAAAAACTTCTAATCAGGATTATGGACGGGAGGCTAGGGTAATTGGCAGGGCCGAGGAACCGGACAGTTATTTAGTGCGAGTAGATGGAGCAGTTGTTAGGAGAAATAGAAAACACTTGGTACTAATGCCAGTAAGTGACAGTGAGACAGAAGGTGACTCTGAAACAGAAAGTGATTTAGGAGGAGAGGAAAACCAGGAAGGGGAAGAAGTGAATATAGAACCAGAACAGGATGTTAGGATCAGGGGTAAGTCCATAGCAGAAGGACATGAAGTTGCTCAAGGGACAGACAGACAAAATGAACCAAGGGAGCAGAGACAGGCCTGAGTAGTGACAAGATCAGGGAGGGTGAGTAGGCCCAACCCTAAGTACAGAGACTACGTAGTATATAAATGAATGGGTACGGGGCTAAGGAAAGAAGAATAAAGAGGCGGGGGTAGGCAAAGGTAGTCACCGGAATGCAAAGCATACATAAGCACTAGGTAACTCGCTGAGACAACAGAAAAGGGAAAAAAGAAAGGGGGATGTATTGGGAGCTAAGGCTAAGGGGATAGGTAAGATTATAAGGATAGCTTGGAGATAGCTGAGAGATAGCTGGAGACTTAAGAAGGGGACACTTTATGGTTGAGAGTGAATGAGAGAGGTCGAGGAGACAGACTAACAGTACAGAGGAAGGATATATTAAACTTGTGAGTACAGACATTACAAGCATAAGGAGGGGGTCCATTACTGTAATATAAAATAGTGTCATGCTTTAATATGATTGGCAAAGAAACACAAATCACACAAGAAATGTTTTCAAACTTTACCAAAAATTGTTTCGATTAAGAATTGCTTACTCCCTTCATTGAAATTTTGCCAGTGTTAATTATAAATTTATGGTCACAATTATACTGGAAGCCAGACAAGGCCTTGTGCTTCAACCACAAGCTAACCAGCAGTTCTTTTCCTTTCTGTTCACTTTCATTGTGAAAAAAGGTTAGCAAACAAACTGTGTTAATCCAGCCAATCACCAAAGCTTCTGTTAAATAATTTATAAAATTGGAGTCGTTTGTACCTAGTATTAACCAATCACAATAGCGCTAGGTAATGCTGTGGCCTGAGAAGACCAACATGTGAGACGAAATAGAACAATCGGCCTTTTGTGTAGCCAGTCTTTATTTGGATGAAGTAGACTTCTTTTGTTTGAGATCAATTTGTAGCAGATGATGTCATGTACTTTTGTACTGGCAGACTTGTTTGAATAGCTATAATAGCTATGTATACTATCCAACAAGCTTTTCTGTTTTTTGGTTGGTTATGGTCAATATTCAAAGAATAGAAAGGTGATGTAGTTATTGAATAATGAAAGAAAACAAAGTGATGACGTTCAGTCTTAAACTAATATAAATTCATTGAGCACTCTTATCATAATGGTAGCTGTATAGAAATATCTGATCTGTATCACTTAATCCAAGTGATAGTAAGGGCAAATACAAAACCAAACAAAATACAGTGTAATTTTAATTTAAAAAAGTATCTTAGATGATAATCATTATCTCAAGTTTTGTATAGTGCAATTACATTGCACATGATGTATAACCAGTATAATATTGTGATGGTACGCCAAATCGTATCTTACATCTGACACTCATTCTTGTGTGCATATAATTGTATATATCTGCTTGTACCTTGTTCCTATATTGTTGTATATAATTATATGATTATATCTAAGTCTTTTAATGCCTTTTATACCCATGTACAGAGGCCCGACCTCTCAGAATCAATTGATATTCATTTTGTACATGAATTGGACCATTATAAGCAACTTTTGTAGAACCCGACCTATTTTGGGTCGGCCGTCGGGCTTCCGGCGGCCATCTTGGTGCGCAACTTCCGGACGACCACACGTCGTCTTTTCCCGACGTCACGTCGGCCGGAAGTCCTTATACTATATAAAGGGCATTGTTTTACTGTTCATTGTCTCAGTCTTCACTTGGCTTTCAATAAAGACACATCTATACTTGATACAGAGACTTTCACTTCCTTTTGCCAGGTCATTCGCTTAGCGAACTGCCTACTAGGTCGGATCACTCTCTTTCATTGTATAGTCTGAAGGTCGGACTTGAGATCAGATGGGTCGTCTTTGGTAGTATTTGGGCTACTGAGACCGCTCGATCTTTCATGTAATGCGAAGTCCTATTACCACTCATAGGCACTTCATTTCTGGGTCGATAGTCGTCCAAGGACGACCGCACCAAAACACAGAAACCATTACAATATATTAAATATAATACGGATATTCACTGGTAGTAATCTACAAGACAGAAAAAATGTCATTATAAAAACATAAAAGTATGCAACAAAGTATTTTATTTCGGAAACATTTTGTCAACTAAAATAATTTGGCTATACTTCAAACTTTACAACTCACTTATTTCACACCTGCTGATGTTTTTGCTTAAACCAAACCACTTATTGCTGGCTGCACAAATTAAAAAAATATTTCCAAAGTTCAATATTCTACAACTTCAGTGCAATTCCCTCTTTTTTGCATATTAAAGTAGTATAAGATTCAAAATATAGGTATTTTAGTTAGTAAGTTCATATTTTGGGCTTCAAAATGATATGCAACTTGACTTGGTTGAACATGTACAAATGGCTGTATTTGAACCCCAAAAATCGTTGAAATATAGTGATTTTGTAAAAGCTCAGGAAATTTTGCCAGGAATTTCGAACTATTCATTGATGTCACTTGTCTGTTCAGTATGAAAGAGCATTCACATAGTTGAACAAAGAAACAAAGACAACCAATGAGAGAGGGTTAGTTATAAATGGGTCAATTGTTACCATTGTTACTGTGGGAATAATGCTGTTTACAATTATAGTTTAGTTTATTGTACTAGTGCACATGACTAGTTGACCTATTAAAACCAATTGTAAGCAAGCCCATGTTCATTGACAAATTTCAGCAAATCATCGGGACAAAAGTAGAATCCCCTTTACACATTAGTAGTTGAAGAATTAAGCTATGTACATGTTGCACGAATACTAAATATAGACCGGTTATTCATAGTAATTTGCATTAGAACAATCAGTGTTTGCGGGCTCATAGAACTAGTAGTCAACGTGCCGCTTGATCGCACTAGTGATCACCTGAACAAGTGACGTCACTTATTCACCTATTGTTGAATAGCTGAGCATTTTTGGCAATATATAAACTTTACAGTCTGATTACACTGAAGTAAATAAAGTAAATATAGTCAATTTGCATATCATCTTGAAGCTAAAGGTGTTACCTAACTGACTAGAATGGTCAAATCCTCAAAAATTGAATACTTTAAGGTTTGTTTGTATTACTCAACAAGAGCAGTTGTGAACAGATTGTCACTTTAGACTGTTAAGATTAGGTATTTATTCAACTTTAAATTCTGACAGTTAGCTACTAGAACAACTAATATTCTGCATAATATACATGTAGTTCTAGAATACGTTCAATGTTCCACCATGTACATTGACCTGACTGGACGTGTATGATATTAAAGAGAAAGAAACTGTGTATCAACAGCATAGACTGTGCATGTATGTTAACCACTGGTAGTGAATAATAATGTTCTGTTCACATTATTTCTAGCTGCTGGTACAGAGCTGCAAGCTGACCACATTAGACAGATGGAGTGGTACACCTCTAGCTATCCTGATTATCCTACGGTTCATTCACTTATTCCCAGTTATAATGTACATGAGTAAAGTATTCATTGCTCAAATCAGTAGACATGTAAAGAGGAAATGCAGTGCTGCTCTATACACAGTTGTAGCACAATTCACATACCAGAAATATATCAATCATGCCACACAGTTTCATAGTGTTAAACAACATCTACATGCACTTACTCATTACTTACAATGTCTAAGGTTGATCTGCTCAAACTACTAAACAAACTGACACTGTATGCGCTAGCACTCCTATTAGTGATTGAGCTAGAAAGAAAAAAGCATGGAGCAACCAATGATTGAACTCTTCCATATAGCATGTACTTGCAGATTTGTAAATCCGGGATATTGCAATTGATGTGATGCCCTGAACTGGGAGCAGACTTTGCGAAAAGTCAATACAGTATGAATTATTCCATCACATATAATACTTATCAAACATGTACATTGTATAATCATAACAAGTTAATGTCTTTTACCGACATTATGGTGTCACAGCTAATACTACTAAATTGTTCTGCATTTTTTGGCATCAAATAGAAACATTTATGGGGAGGGGAAGACAATGTTAATAGTATCCCCAGAGCAAGGAGGGTACTCACACTCAGCACTAGTCCTTTATTGAAATATCATTGGAAATATGAGAAGGAAATAGAATAATAAATACTTCATATTGAAAATGTGAAGTATCATATTTGAATGTTAACATTGTTAAAACACAGTTGCCAAATTAAAGGTTTAAAATAAGAAAGAGCTTAAAGTGCAAATAAAGGTTTTCACAATTACAGTGTATATGCTTTCATTAAGCTATATAAACTATGAGCTATTTTAGTAGTTTTGAACAGCATTACTGTTATTGAAAGAGTAGAAGATAGTTGTCCTTTTTGATAGTAATAGAACTACCAACCAGTGTCCAGTATCATTCAGCCCATTCTTCCATCTTAGCCAAGAAATAAGAAAAGCAAAACTGTGAGAATGACGGCTGCACCTGTAGATACATAGGCGCCTCTTCGTCTCCTTGTGGTTACACCTGTCAGTGTGAAATATAATAATAACATCACCTTATTTTTAATAATAGTACCTCTGCAAGAACATTTTTGTTCAATTTCCGCCAAATGAAGCTACTTACAACTGTGAATGCAGCAGTACCTAAACTGTATATTAATTGATCAGTAAAAGACCCTAGTGTATGACATCATCACTACTGAATAATCATAATAAACTAAATTAGAATATCCCCTGCTCTACTCTATCATAGTTATAAATTCAGTGTACTGTCTTTATTTTGTAAATAGTATAATAATTATTTGTGTAATGCTAGATTAGATTGATGAATATAATAGGATTATAATTATTAAAACTTCTTTCCTCACAGAACAGGTAAAAGCAGTTATAACTACTTGGTGCTCAGTGGTTTCAGCTATTTTATATATACACAGATAAACATACTCATAGTTTATCAATGGTAAAGTATTTACATGTGAAATTTATTACATACCAGTTGTTGTAGCTACAGGAGAGTAGGTCACCCATTGGTATCCCTCAGTACAGTAGGCATGAGCCTCAGCTGGAATGAAACTGGTATCTGGTATCTCTTGAGAGACAGCCTCTATGGCATACTTGTTCACTTTGAATTGAGCCCTGGAGAGTACTTCTGACATATTCCTAAACACCTGTCCAGTACCTGCTGACTCATGTAACATTCCAACTCTGCAGGTTCCAGCATTCCCCTCTCGCGTTACCAACATTCGCTGAAATATTAAAAATAACGTTGATGTAATGTTATGTTGTATAATAATTTCATTGAACCACAATCAGTGCATCATTGCAGAGTTCAAATTTTGTATTCTGAATGTAAGAGATGTGAAAGTTAAACAGCATTGTTTGAGATTTTCACAAATTTTGTGTATATTTACTAATGCAAGTGAAGACAACC
Organism: Bugulina stolonifera; assembly: GCA_935421135.1. Lineage (NCBI taxonomy): Eukaryota > Metazoa > Bryozoa > Gymnolaemata > Cheilostomatida > Bugulidae > Bugulina > Bugulina stolonifera. Next base: position 8,895,847 of record OW285195.1, read on the forward strand.
CTGAACAAGATTTAGTGCCCCGATGCATAGACGTAGCCTACCTGGCATCAACCTACAGTTTTATTCTCTTACATAGACTATATTGAAAGTACAGTATGCTATCGTTACTAATATCTTTATGTTTGTATACCTTATTATAGTCCTGTAAGATGAAGTCTCCATCTTCTGTCATAAAAACAGCAAGATTCTCTCTACTCTCATATGACATGTCCAGATTAATCACTTTACCCTAAATTAGAATATAAACAGTGTTAATCATATGGTATTCGTATGGTAAGATACTCTCTGGTACCATGCTGTTGAGCTCAGTGATAAATTACTCGTAAAAAACACAAATCTATTTTAGTAGGTGATTCATGGTTCCTTTTCGAGAACCACCTCAATATGAATAAATAAATTATTATAATGGAATAATTATGTTAGTTTGATTTATCACTAGATCTACATGTAAAACCATTGTGGTCTACAACTACTTTCCTGGAGGTAAGTTCTTAACTCTATTATTTAACCTCCAATTATTATTCTATAATATTCACTTCAGTGTTCTAATAAATGTTGTACCAATCTCTACTTACTTTTTGCCAGTTTTCTTTAGCCCTAACTTCTATAGAGCTGGATTGGTGAATAGCAGCAAGGATGACAGCAGTCAGTAAGAGCACCTGTATACTACCTGCCATTATTGGTGTACTAGTATTCTACAAGCAATGTTACACATTCATGTCGGTATTCTTTGTCAAAAGGTAGAGAGCAGAAACGAACAGTGAAATGTGTGCTGCGTTGTCATTTGGTCCCAAATAATGCTTCCTGAAGCACATGTGATTTGGTTCTGCTGTAGTATAGTGTTAGTATTGTAAAAATATATTAATTATTGGCTTTAGTTTCAATACTGCAGTTAATTGAATGCCAAGTTTATATCAAATCTGCATGTATGTAAACAATGATTTCCCACTGCAAGTTCAAGTAACTACGGTTTACCCCCCCCCCACAATGGAACAATATTGTTGAGAATGAGCAGAGCACAATTAATCAAAACATAATTTTCTATAGCCAACGACATTGGAAACCAATGATCAAGTTTAGAAAATACAGACTGATTTCAAGCTAAATTATTTTGTAATACAATTTTTATGTTATAGTGTCAGAATATTTTCAGCAAAGTTTATATATAAAAAATTTGAAATTGAGTTATTAAATCGCACCCACCAAGTTAGTATTGGAGAATGCGTCTTGCACTATAACTGCTTGTCACAATCAGATAGATGAAGAGAGAACTTTGTGAAGACAGAAGCAGAATCTCTCTCTTTTATACTAAAGTTATGCTACATCAGATGATATCATTCGATATTTCCACAACCAATCAGAATGGAGAATTACTTCCTTTTGACACAGTATTCTCGTTTCTCCAACCACGGAACCTCATGCTGGCAGATCGTCAGTAAAAGTTGGATCAATGGAAAATCTTCTATAATCATCTACATGTATTTAGAATTTGCCCTGTATGCTCAAGGCTAGATTAGTTTTGCGTACTTCACACTTCAGCTATTTAAACAACTTTAAGGATGGCAGGGTGTTGTAGTAGTTAACATGCTGACTTTGTTACACCTTAGACTTACAGATTCGAGCCTCACAAACTCATTTGAGTCAAAGTGAGACGTTCTCTTCGGAACCCAGCTCCTTTATCTTATATAAACTTCAGCTCTTGAGGTCTCCATTAAACAAGAAGGCTGTGATGTGATTAATGACTGGTTATTGTACTGCTTAGTATACATCACCTGCATAACCATTACTGCTAGAAGCAATCAACAGAAGTACTAGGATACACAAAAATAAATGTGCACTGCATAGCCGGGGGGGGGGGGGAGGAGAGGGGAGGTGTTGGGGGTGGAGAGATTGGCTAATTGTTCATCTTTGAACTCATTGGGGTTTGACCTGAGACCTCTACAGGTTCAAATCCCTTAATAGGGTTTGAACCCGTAGAGTTCTGTGAGATTCCTCTTCAACCAAAATAAAGTAATGCACAAGGAACAAAGTGTAACAAATGTAAACTAATTCATCTTTCACTGATAGGTGCCAGTTAGATGAGGAGCAATTAGACAGAAGTCATTATTTAAACATCCACAGATTCAAGATCATATATCAAGAGGTTGTGGTAACATGTCCTGTGTAAGCAATAAATAAAAGACACTTACATTGTATTTCAGATTGTAAACTTAGTTAGTAGTTGTAGTATTTGTGGAGTTGAACCATCAGCAGCACATTAACAAGTATATGTTGAACAAAGACTCTAGAAGGAAATATGAACCATTGCAGCCGACACTGTCCTTCCCGCCTTAAAATGCAGTCTGAATTAAGCAAGGAGTTGTGTTACCTTGTGTTCAGATACGCTATTTTTATTCATGTTTCTTGACCCAGTCATGGGCGATTTCCCTCAGCTGGCCCATACAAACCACATATTCATAAGCTAAACCTCATTGTAGGATGTGCTAGCTTAACAATAACTCAAAATCCTAGCAAATGAATGGTGAGAAAGTTCATTGCGGTATGTCGGGATCTTCACACTGGTCGTATTTAGAGGGAAAGGTCATTATTATTACGTGATCCATCTTTCTTTCCATCAGCTTTCTCCAGAACATGAAGGTTTGTGCTGTGCTTGCAAATATAGACTTTTCAGTGCCAACACCCATGATAGGAAATTTGCTAAAATACTGTCCACACGTTGTTAAGTAGAGCCATTACCAGAATTCCTTATTGAATATTTCTGTGTACATAAGAAATAGCAAATGAAAGTCTGTAATAATTGCCTTCCAATATGATTTACATATAGTGTTGGAAGGTTATACTTATTAGTTGGTTACAGGCAATTACATGTAGGTAAGTAGTAAACTTAAATATTCTGCTTTAGCCGTGGTAAATGATGCTATAAGATGCAATCTGATAAATCAGAAATGAGTTCATGATTAATTTATTCTTGTTAGTGAGTATATTAATAAGCTGCTATGCTGTAGAACTCTTTTGGTTCTCAGAACTACTACTCAGATCTGGTAATCCATCGTTCCCAGATAGCAGGAGATTCTAATAAGTTTTAACTTGATCACCAAAATTTTGCAATTGACCTTGAACTTTGACATAAACATTAAAGCATATTTTACTTTTAGTTTATGGGCTTTTATGTGAAAATAATGAAAATCACATGCTTATTATGGTTTTATGTCAATTTTGATGACCTTCTGCATGCAGTTGAAATGATGTAATTTTAAGGAAAATATTATTGATTTGCTGGTAGAAGTTCCTTGACACTTCAACGACTAATCATATATCATAATTTATAAACAAGTGCAGCATAAAAATCTATCTAGTCGTACTGTGTGTTATGCTGTGGTAGCCTTTAATTATAGCAGGTAATGCAATTATAGCAAGTTACATTGATTTGCATTAAAGGTCAAAACGTGCCTAAGAACTCTACAGCACATCTAACTCATACATATCTGATATACAAACAGAATACACTGAGGGTAGTATATTGTATCAGTGTTGACATTCTAATTTTAAGGTAATTTCAATGACAGTATGTCCGTTTGGGTTTAGAGGCAGGTACACTGTATCCTTTTACTCTTGAATATTCTCATATCTATGTAAGACACTATAAGGTGCATGTCATGACATGTTACAGTAAACTAGTTATCATACCAGTAGCTTATAAAATTATTATACTATGTACTTGAATATATTAACCACCCTCTCTTAGCAAGCTGTGTGAAATTCCTCATCAAGTAGGTAGAAGGAAATAATGTACAAGGAAAAACGTCCCAAATACAGTAAATGTAAAAAAAACATTTAACTAATAAATATCAATTAAGGAATCCTTATATTTAAATTACTATGTAAAGTTTTACCAGTTTTAAGGTCATATGTCAATTAGTTGGGGTAGTATGTACTGTCTAAATAATTAAACACAAAACTCTATTCCATATTCTGAGCTAAGTTCCTAGTTGTAGTATTTCTGGCAATGTGCCATCAGCAGCACGTTAAGCAGCATACACAGAGCATTGAAGTTCATGAGGCTGAGTGACTGTGAATAGACTGAACTACATTGTATATTGGCACTGATTATTGCCACTGAAGTTTTGCCGGAAGACAGTCCACAGTAAATACCAGCTTTGAATTAAATTCATGGGGTTACATGTGTACGTATTTATCCAGAAAATGTAATGAATCGCTAGTACCTCTTGGTTTTCTTGGGTAACGATCTTTACAACCCTTCGATCTTCCTGCGTTCTTCTTTTCTGTACTTTTACCAGTGTGGAAATGTAAAATCAGTCGGTGAATGTATCTAGTGTACCAGTGCTAGCATTCCAACTTTAAGGTAATGTCAATAAAAATGTGTATCTTTGGGGTATTTCACTTAAGGTACTGTTTTACCTCATATCTGTATAACACTGAATGAGATACATGTACGTGTCATAAAATATTACACTAAGCAGTGCCCATTCCAGTAGTCTATATTATACTTTACAAACATACAGGCTATGGACATAAATAATTGAAAACAACAACTTTTGTGGAATTCCTCCATTAGACGGAAGTAATACACAATAATTCATCTTTCACAGATAAACCTCAATATTAGATAAAAATTAGGCAACTACAGTTTCAAGGTCACATGTCAATTAGTTGGAGCAACACATGCTGTCAAAACGCTATTCCAGATTCTGAGCTTAGTTCCTGGATTGTAGTTCTAGTATTTCTGGTAATTTGCCATCAGCAGCACATTAAACAGAGTATGAGGGACAATGATGCTGAGTGGTTGTTAATAGAGATGGTTGTCTACTTTGAATATTGTGTTTACTAATTTACTGGTGGAGATTGAATAGTCAATGTGAGACTTTCTGATTCAACAGATCTCTGTAGTTCAGAAATGGCATTTAAAATCTGGAAACCTTTGGACATTCATTGTACTGACACAATGACCATTTAATTTTAAGCCGTCCAATATAATTATGCACTTTGCCTGTTTCTAGTAGATGGTGGACTATTACAGCTTGGAGTTAGGTGCAGAAGTTGAGAAGTTTGAGACTTTATATAAGAGTTTATCACCCAATATTTCAAACTTCTCCACCTTTTGTTATATATACATGTACATGTAAACATAACTTTCAACTGGTTACAGTGTTGAATATATATGGTTATGATAAAAAGTGTTGAGTAGCCCTTTGTTGAACACAATGGTGTTTACATGTGCATGTATACATGTATATCAACAACTCTGCCAACATGTTGATAATATCACACTACATGTATATAAACATTCTTGTAGTAGTTGATCTAGTTGACAAATCATTTCTCTTCAATTTGTAGAAAATAAGCGTTGAAATTCAGCATCTCAACAATCCTACAAAAAATGATATAAAGACCCAGCAACTTCAAGATGTTGGTAGAGTTGTTGATATTTACATACAGTAAATGTAAATGCCGTAAGTGCAAATACGTAAATAGGCAATACATTCCATGTTCTACAAAGGGCTATTCAACAAACTGTAAACTAATAATTTGCCAATAAGTTCAACTTTTGCAAGATTTGCTTTTATGTTAATATGTTATCATTGAAATTCAGCATCCCAATAAATCTACAAAAGCTATGAAAGGAGCCACCAACTTCAACATGTTGGCTTCTTAGCTGTTATGAGATATGCACAAACATTCAGTAGCCCATCAACAATTAGACTTTAATTGTCAACACTCCCGATCAAAAATTTGTAATTGCCTTTGAAATTTCACTTGAGCATTAAAGGTCAAAACGTGCCTAAGAACTCTACAGCACATCTAACTCATACATATCTGATATACAAACAGAATACACTGAGAGTAGTATATCGTATCAGTGTTGACATTCTAATTTTAAGGTAATCTCAATGACGGTATGTTTAGCAGAGGGTACACTTTATGTACTCCGTGTACTCTCATATCTACAGTACATCTATGTAAGACACTATAAGGTGCATGTCATGACATGTTACAATAAAATATAGTTATCATACCAGTAGCTTATAACATTATTATACTATGTACTTAAATATATTAACCACCCTCTCTTAGCAAGCTGTGTGAAATGCCTCATCAAGTAGGTAGAAGGAAACAATGTACAAGGAAAAAACGTCACAAATACAGTAAATGTAAAACAATATTTAACTAATAAATATCAATTAAGGAATCCTTATATTTAAATAACTATGCAAAGTTTTACCAGTTTTAAGGTCATATGTCAATTAGTTGGGGTAGCATGAACTGTCTAAGTAATTAAACACAAAATTCTATTCCATATTCTGAGCTAAGTTCCTAGTTGTAGTATTTCTGGCAATGTGCAATCAGCAGCACATTAAGCAGCATACACAGAGCATTGAAGTTCATGATGCTGAGTGACTGTGAATAGACTGAACTATATTGACACTGATTATTGTAACTGAAAATTTGCTGAAAACATTCCACTTTGAATATCAGACTTACTAATGAGTGCAATTCAGAAAGACAGCTGGTTGATGCAGACATTCTCAGGCATTTATATATTTATGAAGGTTTAGGAGGGGGTATCTATGTAATGAAGTAATTCAGAATTA